>JAECUM010006880.1:0-77646 GCA_016617855.1 Megalonaias nervosa
GCAGATTTGCAGCCAAGTGGCTAACACCTGAAATGCATTTGGGCATAGAGCAATCTCCAATCAGATATTATATCTACTTTGGTTCTGTTGAATTCTTAGCATGAATCCATCTCACATAATCACAACCAAAGTAACCAACACTCATTCACAGCAAGTTAAAGGTGAACCAGTTTGTTACAGCACATAATCTCACACCTGTTTGCATCAGTTAGACTGAGCATTAAGTATCTGATAGTCCTGGATTATAAGTTTTTAAAACAATGTCTCCAATTTTTGTACATAATTGACTTAATACAGTTTTTAAAACAATGTCTCCAATTTTTGTACATAACTGACTTAATAAAGTTTTTAAAACAATGTCTCCAATTTTTGTACATAATTGACTTAAGTTTTTAAAACAATGTCTCCATTTTTTTGTACATAATTGACTTAGTACAGTTTTTAAAACAATGTCTCCAATTTTTGTACATAATTGACTTAGTACAGTTTTTAAAACAATGTCTCCAATGTTTTGTACATAATTGACTTAATAGTTTTTAAAACAATGTCTCCAATGTTTTGTACATAATTGACTTAATACAGTTTTTAAAACAATGTCTCCAATGTTTTGTACATAACTGACTTAGTACAGTTTTTAAAAAAATGTCTCCGATGTTTTGTACATAATTGACTTAATACAGTTTTTAAAACAATGTTTCCAATTTTTGTACATAATTGACTTAGTACAGTGGCATGTAAAATCCTAGAGAGGACATTGTCAGATACATGATCAAAGAGGGCAAAAAAAAAATATGAAAAAATCAAAACAAAATTATATATTCTGAAATTTTAATTCCTTGAATGTTTCCATATGAACATAAGAATGAAAGTAATCACTACATGCAAATCAAACGTATATTTTGATGAAAATGATTTCATTTGAATGTAAGAACAGTATAAATTGTGCAATCTTAAAAATTTTTACAATCTTAAGATGCCAAGTTTACATGAAATTGATTAATGCCTTAACAGAAGTACCTAATCTGCAACAATGTCACAAAACAAGAAGCTCAACTGGGCCTGATACTACTCACTTTTTCTTAAACAACCTAACTGCTGACCATTTCAATAAGCAGGTTTGGTTAGTATTGTAATAATACAACAAATGTATGCCACCTCCAAACCTTATGTCATGTCAATTTTACAATAGTATAACAGGATAAGTTTCATTAAAATATCTTCATCAGTCAAAGTATACCCATGCATGGTCGGAGTCCACTGATAATAGTTTCCTGGCTGTGAACTTGACCTTAAAGCAGGGGCTTGAATGGATTATGATGTAGTGTCACAATATGTAACTTGTTCAAGTTTCCATAAAATGTCTTCAGCCATTCAGTTATAGCTGAGACACAGAGATACAAGCCAGTCTTTGAGTTTCCACTGCGGTGACCTTCCACAAATGTCCAATAATTGTTGCTTTTATCAAATAACACACCTTGGTGTGACTGTCCGTACTAGTGTAGATCAAAGTTTGTTCAATAATCATTCATGATTAGATTAGATAAGGATTATCTGTTGGTATATGTAGTGCACCATTATGCTGCATGGAGACATTATGATTAGTCACTATCTCTGTATGCCTGGTATGCAATCTTTTTCTTTGGAGACAGTGTGATTAACTAATGATTATGTCTGTATTTGTGGTACACCATCATGTTTTAAACAGATAATCTGCATATAATTAAACAAAGAGAAAAGTCCGACAGTTTGACATTATATTCCATATCCATATTGATCAATGAAAATTAGGGAGGTTTCTAGATTTAGTTACCAGAGTTACTAAAATTCCATTATTTTCATGTTACTCTGACTTTACAGTACTCAAGTGCTGTCCAAAACTAATGTACCAGATTGTCATAGTGTTACATTACAGATGCATGCTAATAATGGGACACTATATACCCAGCTACTCTGTGCACTTTTGAGAAATGTATGTCTTTTATATTTGTTCCTTTAACAATTAATATAATATGTGACCAAACTGAATCAAATTCCTCACTCTATTTAGATTCAGTTTATTTTTACACTGTATATTATCTGTTGCAATTTATTTATCATTGATTTATCACATGCACATGTCCTTATAAGGAAATATAATTTACTTTGGTCTCATTCTGTTCCTATTTGTATATTCCAGTTATCGGCATAACATTTGGGACAAAATCGTTTTCCCCCCTAAGCACAAATTGTATCAATTAGCAGACAACAGGAATTGAAAACACTTAAGACTGATTTAGCAGGCATACTTCACTGAAACTGACAGTGAACTAGTTCCCATAATAGTATTTTTGTGGCCCTTAATAAAGGTTCGTTTTGTTATTTTTATCTTTTTCTTTGAGTCTAAATGGGGTCATGAAAGGTTGGCCCTTACTGGTCACTTTTTCCTCAAAAATCAATAAAGGCAAAGGAATATTGACAAAATTTATCATAAAAGCATTAAAATAAAATGTAATTTATTCTAAATAATCAGAAAGCAATTCATATACTTAGTGAATTGGTGTACCAGAAAATGTGCAGCTTTAACTACTGGTATTATCCATTCACTGGTTTGTTTACTCCATTTTCTACATTTACTGCACAAAAATATATTTTCTTTCATAAATATTTAGTAAAGAATCTTACCATACAATATTATTTTAAGTTTTTTCTATATCTTAAAAAAAATACTTTTCATTTGTTAGCAGGTCTAAGATCATGAAAATATATTAAGACTTCCTTAGCAGATATACAGGTGAAACCTGCTATAATGCGATGCTTGGGGTCCAAAGAATAACATCGCAATATAAGTGGGATCATGTTAACAAATTTTTCTAAAAACTTCCCCATAGAAAATGTGCATTGAAATTTCAATGTCATCAGTTTTAACTAACCTCTTGATCATATATCACTTGTTTTGTCTGCCTGATTTCATCAGACCTCAAATATACTTCAGTTTTGAATTGTATACATGCCAATATGGCAGAAACAGTGCATGGTGAAGTTAAGGCAACATTAAATGCAGTGCTAGGATTAAAAATCAGCTAGGGATATGAATAATAGCCTTTTCCAAAAGCATGTATTTAAGATGTTAAAAAGAGAGGTCACCTTAAATTAAAAAATGGGAGCCATGCTGCCATTGCGTTATAAGCGGAATCATGTTATAATGGGTTTTACCTGTATTTGGTTGAATCCAATAGTGAATTATCTCTCCAAAAGTTATTTTCTATGTGATAACCATGAATTGGTTGTGTTGCCTTTGCTTTTATGTTTGTCTTTGATTCGACTTATGGCCTATGCATGTTACTGTAATGTGTTTGTACATGCTTCCATATGGTCACACATCATCTTCTATTAGTACAAATACTGTCAAAGTCAAAAGCCCATGGCAATCATTAAACTGTATGACTTTGAGAAGTCCAGAAATTAGATGACAGATTTTCTCATCCTCAGTGTCTTACTGTTTGGACCTCGACAGTTTTCAAATAATTAGGAAAACAAAATTACCAAATAACTGCCCAGAAGAATTAAGGTCACCTTATGACGAATGTCTGACGTGTTAAGCATGCAAATGGTCTTTTCAGTTTTCGATATTAACGCTAATCCACCATCCTGAGATTAGTGATTTTGCAGATAGATCACTAAAATCTAGCAGTCACTAATACAATGAAGCACTGAAAATGACCACCGGTCAGTATCATTACAATTAAGAAATGGTCGAGTGTCAGCATTCCCTTTAATGGTTAATTGATCTGCTCATGGTGTTCACCGAGTACCTACTAACATCCTGTACCTCACAGTGTACTAACATCCTGTACCGCACAGGGTACAATATATGCTCGATACGCAAATGGACAAGTGTTGAAACACTCATCCGCTCATCAAGTAAATTAGTATGAATATTCAGAGAAATACTAAAGTGCAAAGGGTACTTCATTCATGAGACTCTTTGGTGATATACAGTTGTTGTTTTGAGTTGATGCTAATGAATAATAAATGGTGAATTGTAAACTGACCTGGCTTCTATTTTGATTTTAGCAGGATCAGTAAAAGAATTATTTTGGTGATTCTGTGGGTTAATGAAACAAAATCCTAATGTCAAGCCATATATATAGAACTTGAGGAACACTTTTGTTCACCTGAAGATATTAGTCGTTTCAAATAGACTTGCATGCTAATCCATAGTCAACATGAAACTATATTCTAAAATAGTTCACCAACATAAATATGAGAATTCTTAATGCTGGCATATCAAAGCCAGCTTGGTGAAACAAAAACAGTTTCAGACTATGTTGAACATTACAGCTTGTCTCAAACAATCCACTCATCGAGCAGTAACCATAGCAACTCAATACAAACAGCAGCAGAAACATCTCAACACACATTACTCTAACAAACAAACTTTTGTTGGCATCACAATGCTAGAAATATGCTACAGATAGTTTGCTGTAAGAACAAAGCAAATCCAATTATCACAATGCTGTAACTGTAACTTTTATATGCATTTTATAATTTTTTGGAAAACAATAATAATTTTAATTTGTTTTAGCTTTTCTTGTACAAATATTTACAAACTCTAAATAAGAATAGGAATATAAATCTTTTAGCAAAAATTAATAATTCAAGTATAAAAAACAAATGATTTGTATTTGTTGATGCTGCTGCAATGAATCTGTCAGAAGACATCAAAGTTTGAACATAATTATTTTACTTCAACATAGAAGTCAAACATTTGCTTGTGCCAATGCTAATAAGGGAGTGCAAATATGAAAACAACATGGTAATTATTTGAAAGCATTCTCAAGGGTTATCTTACAGGGATGAGAATGAATATGGGGTGAAAAGAGTAATTTACATTGTTGGATTCATTCAACACTATATGAGTAAGACACTGACACTGTATAATTCATTCAACACTATAAAATAAGACATTGATGCTGTATGATTCATTCAACACTATAAAATAAGACACTGACACTTTAAGATTCATTCAACACTATGTGAATCATACACTGACACTGTATGATTCATTCAACACTATATGAATCATACATTGACACTGTATGATTCATTCAACACTATATGAATCATACATTGACAATGTATGATTCATTCAACACTATAAAATAAGACATTGACACTGTATGATTCATTCAACACTACATGAAGAAGACAATCTGCTGCATAGAATATAACTCTATATTAGAAACAGAGAAAATAATTACAATTTTATCATTACCTCTTTGTCATTATCATTAAGGTGGTACAATGCAATATATTCTGCACAACAACATTTGTTTTACAATAGGATTTACAGATATATCGATGATGTCAGCTATTGTGCAAATTGTTAAGTTACAATAAAATCAAGGGCAAAGTGCAAACATGTGTATTAAATGTTAATTAAATCAAAGTTCTGATGTCATGATCTGTCCTCAAAGGATTGGATAATTTTATCCACCTGTTGCAAAGGCACTGTAAACTTTAAGGACATGTTTGCAGCAAGAAACGATTGTTACGGTTATCAATGAGTCTCATAACCATGGATGCCATTCAGCAGTTAAAAATGACTGTTATGGTTATCACTGAGTCTCATAATCATGGATGCCATGCCGGGTCCATTTGGCAGTAAGAAATGATTGTTATGGTTATCACTGAATCTCACAACCATGGATGCCATGCCTGGTCCATCTGGCAGCAAGAAATGATTGTTACAGTTATCACTGAGTCTTACAACCATGGATGCCACGCTGGGTCCATTCGGCACAAGTTATCATGACTGTTGGCAGCAGCAACCAATGTGCTGACTCTACTCTCTGCACCATCGAATGTGGCCAGATCTGAAAAATGAAATATGCTTAAAAAGTTAATCTTCCTCCAGTCAACAAGCTTCTGTAATAGATGATGTTTTTTATAATTGTGAAAGCTGTTCTCTCTCTTTATGTAAGTTTCTTTCTTTTCTTCTTTCTTGCTGTTTCAAAACAATACATTTAATTTTGTCCCTATTCATTCAGATGTTTGGATTACTTCATGCTTGGTATACTTTGTGGAAAAGTTTTGCAGCCTTGAAAAATTTTATACTTTAGAAAGTCTATATAAGCTGTGTGTAAACATATGATACAGATTTTTCATTGGTATGCCCCACTTTAGTGTGTCCTTTTTACCTATAACAATCATTTTAGTTAATCAACACCCTGTGTGCATGCAAAATATCGCCAATTACATCCAATGCAATGTCATCTTTACAGTCAGAACTCTTATTTGAGGCTATTATTTTTCTGTATGCAAAATATTTCCAACTAACATCCTGTCTGCACACATCTGAAGATATTTCTGACTCAAGAAGATTTTTCATTATGGTTCAAAAGATTTTAATCAACCCCAAATAAAATTTGCTCTGAAAACTAGACTAATGTTAACATTGTCCTGCATTGTCTGACCTAGATAAAATCTTCCCAGCCAAATGCTTTTTTTCACAGAAGTATAGTATAACAGTTGCATATGATTTCTCCATGGCCAATACAGTGAAGTACCATCTATACTTGCATATGAGTTGAGTTCAACTAGAAACATAATAGGCCAGTAGATCAGAGTCTATGTCATTTGTTCTACTGATTATTCCTAACAAACTGCATAGACTGGGATATGCCAATCCATTATGCAATGGAAGATCTGGGTCTGTCCAGTTTACATTTGGTCTCGATTTATAAATATATACTTATTACTGGCAATATGGTAAACTTGCAAATGCAGATGCATACTTTCCAACACTTAGCAATACTTAAGTGGTCAAACACAACATGTGCAAAAGAATGTAAATTATTATAATTTGCATCTGAATTGGTGCCTGATGTATAACTTATCCCAGCCAACTAAGTACAACCATGTAACATTAGATAAATGACTCTTTCCATAGAATAGGGGTTTGCCTTGGCACACAATCATTATTGTGTGACCAAAAATTGGCAGTTTAAACTTTCCTCTAAGAATTCATTAAGGTCTCATGAACTTTAAAAAATAGGAATTAATGTGCATGCATTAGGTAAACTTTGTACGGATTCATATAAAGGAATCATTAAACCCTAATATATATGGCCTCCCTCATTATAGTACTCTTCACAGGAGATATTAAGTATACTGTCTCATGATAAGACCAACTTATAATGAAGTACACAATACAATACTCCCTAATTATAATTCTGTACATGGAAGCCACTGAGTATAATGTCTTGTAGTGAGATGACCTTATAATGGCATAATACAGCACTCCCTCATTATAACACTCTCCAAGGCAGCCACAATAAATTGCCTTATTTTGTGACAGCCTTATAATGAGGTACATGATACATGTAATTTTACTGTCACATAATGAAATTGGATCCATGACCATACTGGCCTTTTTTTAAAAACAGAAACTGCATTACAATGAGGAGTCTTATAGTGAGGGAGTGCAGAGTTCCTATGACAAGTCAAACCACCATGTCACACTGTTTAAAGTATACATGAACTTTTAAAATATGTATTGTATTTAAAGCACTGGTTCACTTACTCTGAAGGCGAGTAGTAATGGCTGACACTGCTTTGGTAACCATGCTGATCAGCTGCTCTCCCTCCATATCCGATGGTTCTGTGCCAGGATTCAGCTCCTCTTGTTTCTAAAAACAGAAAACCCCAAATTACTGATAAATGACAGCTACAATTCTTCAGCTACATATTGGTACAAATCAGTGCTAAATACCATATATACTTGCTTATAAGCCGTGTCCAACTGAAAACAACATGGACCCTAATCTGCTATCACAGCATGTGTCAGCAGGTCCGGATCTATGCTGTTTGTTCTCCTGATTGCTCCTAACAAACTGCACAGACCTAGATCTGCTGGTGCATTACGGGTACATGCAGTGTGCACTTGGACCTGATATAATAAGTGAATACATACAGTACATATATTGGTACATATATTGCATGCTAAAGTCATGAAGATTTACTGTCACACACAAAAATTCTTATTTCTGATGACTCTTACATCTACAGTAACCAATAGTAAGTGATTTTAATATATCTGCTGACATAAAGCAAACTTGGGTCCAACTGCAAACTACAAAGACCAGGATCTGTCATACCATAATTCTGGATCTATGCAGTTTGTTAGGAGTAATCAGAAGAATAATGATTTCCTTTACAGCTGAAACCCTGTGATCACTTAACTCTTCAAGTTGTTTCCAATTTTCATGATTATTTTGTGCCCATGATCCGAAGATGGACAAATGAATATAGTGTTTTCCTTAGTTGTGCAAGACTGAGGTTTAAACATCCCCTTGGTGTAAGAACTGGTGGTCAGATGGAGTAAACAACAAACCTTGGTGTAATAACTTGTGGTCAAATTAAAATAACTGGGGCCTCCGATGCACAAATGAGGGTAAAGGGAAGCACTGTCCCGGATAGACAGGTGGGCAGAATCCAAGTTCCTGCACTTATCTAGAAAAGCACAATAAACATTACCAAGCAAGTCATCAAAGAAAGGCAGTTTGTGTAGTATTTAATTCTAAACTGTAATGTCTTTGCATAAATATTAAATTTTCTCATGATGTCTTTGCATAAATATTAGATTTTCTCATGATTCTTTGTATAAATACTAGATTTTCTCATGATGTCTTTGCATAAATATTAGATTTTCTCATGATGTCTTTGCATAAATATTAGATCTTCTCATGATTCTTTGTATAAATATTAGATTTTCTCATGTCTTTTGCGTAAATATTAGATTTTCTCATGATGTCTTTGTATAAATATTACATTTTTCCCTATGATTTCTTTTGCATAAATATTACATTTTCCCATGATGTCTTTGTATAAATGTTAGATTTTTCCCATGATGTCTTTGTATAAATATTAGATTTTCCCATGATTTCTTTGTATAAATATTAGATTTTTCCCATGATTTCTTTTGTATAAATATTAGATTTTCCCATGATGTCTTTGTATAAATAATATATTTTTCCCATGATGTCTTTGTATAAATATTAGATTTTCCCATGATTTCTTTGAATAAATATTAGATTTTTCCCATGATGTCTTTGTATAAATATTAGATTTTCCCATGATTTCTTTGTATAAATATTAGATTTTTCCCATGATTTCTTTTGTATAAATTTTAGATTTTCCCATGATGTCTTTGTAAAATATTACATCCTGCTTGTGAAAGTAGCACTGAGAAGCTTCGTCATGAGTGCATTCCTGTTCGTGTCTATCTAAGTGGATTCCAATACGGAGGATGCAGTTGAAGTGTTCTCTTTGTCTAACTTGCTTTCAAAAGGAACATGAAATGTCACATGCAATCATATCTTCATCATGCAGTTATATATTTTCAAGGCACATTAATGACCGTTTATAGTGATGACAGATGAAGGAATGACTAGTATGTATAAATCAAGTCTTCTTTTACGCAACCATGTTTTCATGTAAATTTAGGCAAAAATGCAAATTACAATGAAACAATTTCTTGTCTGAAGTCAAAAGGTGAGCATCCATTATTTTGGCATGGAGAATAAATGTAAGATAGAACCAAAAAGCTATCAAATATATTGGAAACCAATAAAAAGTTCAAATACTTATTCCCTTTACGACAGCTCTGATCCCACCAAGAAGGCATTAGAGCAAGGAAACTTCTGTGGTATGTGCTTGTGTATAAACCACAGTCAACAGCACACTGCACAGACCTCGATCTGCCATCATGTAATGTACCAGCAGATCTGGATATATTTAGATGGCTACAAGTAATTAGTAGAACTAGTGACAAAGACCCTGATCTGCCAGCACATTATGCTACAGCAGATCATGGTTTATACTGTTTTGCAGTGGGACCGGAGTTATAAGTAAGTACATACAGCAGACATTCACTAGTCTTCATTTATCCTTAAGATCCCACAAGCCAGCAAACAAAGACATAACTGATAACATGACAATTTCTCTATATTCTATTTCTGCATATATTGTACTATTCCAAATCATAATCTGCATTTTCATTAGCAATGCATTACTAATAGATCTGAGAAGGCAAGAATATTATGGATGTATAATCGGACTCAAAACAGATCTGTCATAATGGAGCTATGCCTGATCAATCAGCCAATACTCATGACTTGAAAGTATTTTTACTTATTCATATTTCCTCTAAATGACTGTGTCAAATGTATCTTTGAAGGCATCAAGCAAATTCTGTTTCCTGTAAGTGGCCAGTAATTTGACACCTTTGCTTTACTAAGATAAAATGCTGTGTTAAACTGTAAATCAAGAAGCAGGATTCATTTAGGAAGTGGCATAATTTGATTATAACCTTTCCAAAAACACACGCAACAGATGACATTGATGCTTAAAGCTTTCTCCCACTGGTCCAAATAAAATGCATTTTTTATGGGCAGCTGCCAAAATATTCCTGGCTAGAATGATGGCCTTAAAACCTGGGTAAAATAAACAACTTAACTTAGGTCTCGGCAGTAAGAACATTTAGTCTTTCATCTATAAAATGTCTACCATTTTTTTATCAGTTGTTAAACCAGCCCAAGTCAAATAATTCTTGAACCTGCCCTAGTTTTAAAAAAACTGTCAAAACAGCCCTAGTTAAAAAAATTTTGCAACTAGCCCTAAGTTAGAAAATTGTCAAACTAGCCATAGTTCAAATAATTGTCAAACTAGCTCTATTTAAAACAAACTGTCAAAACAGCCCTAGTTCAAAATATTTTCAAAACAGCTCTAGTTCAAAAAACTGTCAAAACAGCCCTAGTTAAAAAACCCTATCAAAACAGCCCTGCAGTAGTTCAAAACATTGTCAAACTAGCCATAGTTTTACAAAAAATGTCAAACTAGCCCTAGTTCAAAGAGCTGTCAAATTAGTTAAAAAAACCTGTCAAAACAACCCTAGTTAAAAACACTATCAAAACAGCCCTAGTTAAAAACACTATCAAAACAGTCCTAGTTAAAAACACTATCAAAACAGCCCTAGTTCAAAACATTGTTAAACTAGCCATAGTACAAATAATTGTCAAACTAGCTTTAGTTTAAAAAACTGCCAAAACACCCCCAGTTTTAAAAAAGACTGTCAAATCAGCCCTAGTTCAAAAAATTGTCAAACAAGCCCATGTTCAAAAAACTGTCAAACTAGCCATAGTTGAAAAAAAAACTGCCAAGCTAGCCCTAGTTCAAAACATTGTCAAAATAGCTCTAGTTCAAAAAAAGTCCACATAATTGTTAGACCAGCCAATATTCAAATAACTGTTAAAACCTGCCCAAGTTGAAATAATATACATTTGAAACACAATATTTTTTTGTTCTATCATCACAAAGGCCCTCTTTGTTTAAGTTTAACTTCATTACTTGTTAGATAAAAAAAAAAAAGATACATCTGCAAAGACTATTATGTTGTATTGTCTAATGCTATCATCTTTATTGCTGACCAGAGAACAAAACTGATACATGTATTATGTACGTCGTGGGTCTGAAATACGTGGCCCATGGGCTGCATGCAGCCTGCCAAGCTGTATCCTGTGACCTGCAAAATGATTGGCATCACATGGTGACATGAGAGATAACAAAGGTGGTCTGGCCCTTGGGCCATCGAAAATGCCCTCATGTGTCCCTCAGTGTTTTTTGGATTGGAGACCAATGATGTATATGGATATTTTGAGGCTGTGTTGTTAAGTTTTTTTTAGGAAACTTATCCAACCAATAACTGTTCAAGCTGGACCGAAGCTTAACTGTATTCCATGTCGTCATGCAATGCACAATGTATTTTTCCTCCTTTGAAAGTATAACAAACAACCAACCTGATTTAATGCTGTGAATTTAAAAAGACACCAATATTTCAATTATCATCAAGAATATTTTTTCCCTTTGTTCTATTTCATTTTCGGTAAACAAGGAAAGGCAAAACAGACCTTAAATGACTACATCATTTCACTTCAAGTCAAAATATTGATTCTATGAAGTTTTACAAATTTTGAACATGTCTGATATAAATGAATAAGTATGGTGTGAAATTTAAAACAGATACACAACTCTGAAATTGATTTGCCTTTGCAATCAAATCAGCTGCAAAGTCAGAAAGGAAACTAAGTTGCATCCCACAGTTATAAAGACATACATGAGTGTGAATATGGAGCAGTTTTGAAGAATGATGAAAGTGTAGAAGTAAAAGGGCAGGTATTTTGGAATAAGTGACATCAATGTCAGGATACTTTAAATGTAGTTGCAATAAGGGAGGTGTTTTGGATGAATGACACCCATATCAAGATATTCTGAAAGTAGCAGTAACAAAGATGATGTTTTGGGTTGGATAAGCCTCTTGTCAAAATACTGTCAATCACTAAAATTTGGTGCATGCTAAAATTTTTTGACGAGATCACAACAGTAACACACATGACTGTATAACATAAATGCTGATGACAAGTGAAAATTTTTTTTAAATTAAAAATGTCACAACACCAAGAGAAGATTTTTGATAATATTTTCTTCTCAAAAGATGAAAACTATACACGCTTAATAAAACAAGAGTTCCTCAAATAACTGATGCTCAAATGGATGAAAAGAATTTCCATGAATTGAAGATAAGAGCATTTCTTGTTTTTAACTGCCAAGTGTTGCAACCATCTCTGATATTTTTTTTAAACCTATAACAAGGTTTTCAAATTAGCTGACGGGGTAGCCATACTGGATGCATGATATGCACCATTTCCATCTAGGACTGAGCAAACATTGTTTGAAGGTCTTTTGGTCTAACCTCACATGAATATGGCCATCCATTCATTACAGGAAGAGGACAGATAACAAGATTTTCAAGATGGCTGTCATGGTGGACATATTGGACTTCAGATCCAAACTATTTTCATTTAGGAACAGCTGGACATTATAAGAAGTATTTTAAGGAAATCCCAATGTTGATATGAATATCCATTAACTAAATAGGTATCACAAGAAGACTTCCAGTGAAAATCTCTTGTTGATATAACTTTCCATTCATGAGGATAAGTGATACAAAGATTTTCAAGATGGCTGTCATGGTGCACATATTGGACGTCAGATCCAAACTATTTTCATTTAGAAACAGCTGGACATTATATAAAGTATTTTAAGGAAATCCCAATATTGATATGAATATCCATTAGCTAAATAGGTATCACTTCCACTGAAAATCTCTTGCTGATATAACTTTCCATTCATGAGGACAAGTGATATAAAGATTTTCAAGATGGCTGCCATGGTGGACATATTGGACGTCAGATCCAAACTATTTTCATTTAGGAACAGCTGGACATTATAAGAAGTATTTTAAGGAAATCCCAATGTTGATATGAATAGAGGACCAATAACAAGATCTTCATGATGGCCGTGTGGTGGCTATTTTTGATGTTTGAGAACAGCAACATTTTCATTTAGAACCAAATAGACATTATAAAAAGCATCCCAGTGAAAACCCCACGTTTATATAAATTTCCATTCATAAAGGGTAGAGATTACAAGATTTTCAAGATAGCTGCTGTTATTGCCATACTGGAAGTAAGACTGGCATCATTTTCATTTATGGTAAATTAGACATAACAAGTCCATTAGTGATATGGCCATCCATTAAGGTGTAGCAATAAGAAGATTCTCAAGATGGTTGCTGTGGTAGCCATATTGGAACAGTATCATTTTTCCTGTGGACCAACCAGTCTGTAGGATGAATTGCAATCCTCCTAGCAGTTTAGGAGTAGAGATAACTTGTCCCAGTGTGTGGATGGACAGATGGCTGATGGCTTTCAAGTTGCAGAAAATTGATGTTGAACAACAGGCATAAGCTCTTCTGCTTCATGATCAAAATTAGCTCAGCCATTGTAGCAAAGTTGAAAACAGGTTTACCACCTGGCTGATATGGAAGTCACACATCTGCAACAAAAGCAACCAAAAATGTCCTAATAAAGTTCCTACCAGGTCTGATCAAAACTGACAGCCTGTTTAGAGAAGAGCTATCCCTTATGGAAATAACTTAGTCTGACTTGTATAGAACTTAATATATGTCACTTATAAGTTACTTATACTTTGCTTATGTATTGAAGCAGGTGAAATGTCCATCTAATATAAGAATAGGTATAAATGAGTATAAGTATAAATGAAGCAACATTAACCTGAGCTTCACCTACATTTCATTTATAAGTGACATACAAATCATTTATAGATGGTAAAAGCTTTTATCAGTTGAGTGTAAGTTAACTACAAGTTCATGGACATTGTCCTTTTCTGACGAACAATTTACTGCAAAATATAATCCAAGTCTATTAGACTCTAACAAGAGATACTATGAACTTTTTTCACAAAAAGTCACAACGTTCCATAAGATTTATCAATTTCAATGAGAGTTGTGTAAAAAAAGAATTTTATCATGTTTACTTTAAATGTTTTAAGATTATAAAAAAATCAAACACTGAAATAAAACTTCAACTTTGATGAATCTACAGTATCAAACTAGAATAAAGCAATGTGTGTGTGTGTGTGTGTGTGTGTGTGTGTGTGTGTGTGTGTGTGTGTGTGTGAACCATAGATGGTGCAGAACAAGTTAATGTGTGGAAACCATATTTCTTTTAGTGAGACTGACCATGACCTCTGACCCTTTGAGCCCGAAATCAGTAGAGTTCATCCTTGCACCAAGTGCCAGTCAATGACACAGTTTCTTAAATATTGATGTTGGAAAACTCAAATTAAATTGCAGAAACCATTTCTTCTGGTTTCAGTCACAGAGACCGTGACCTTTTGACCCTGAGATCAATATGATTCTTTGTTAAACCAAGGGCAAGCTATACATAAAGTATGGTAACTGTAGAATGTGGAGAACTCAAGTTTCTGAGTGGAAACCATTTTCCTTCTTTCAATCACAGTGACTCTGACCTCTGAGTTTGTGCCAAATCAAAGGTGAATCTTCCCTGCCCTAAGTGCAAGCCATCCACAAAGTTTGTTAAGTGTTGGTGTTGGGCAATTAAAGTTAATGTATGCAAATGAAATTGGTAACAGAAGGCAGGATAGACAGATCAAGAGACATCATAGCACAAAACACTCTGGCGTATTGCTGGATGTATGTTAATTGAGATCAAGGGGTGTGGGGCACACTGGCAACTGCTACTTGAAAACCTACCCATATGTGCAACTGCTACTTTAATTCTACTCAAATGTTTTTTTTTTGTTTTTTCCTACATGATGAATCTAATTAATGGATAACTGATTAATGTGTTTAGCACTATCTCTGCAGTAAAATGATTGGTGTTGCACAATGACTATAAACTGAAAACCAATTCAAGGAGGATTTATAACATCTTGCTTACCTTCATACCCAATGGACACCAAGGCAACTGAAATGAGTTTTTCTCAGACTGACTAAGCTTGTTTAATGTTTAATTCTCCTAGTTAATAATCACCTGTCACAGAAATAGGTATTTTTGTAAAAGATTATAATATTCAGCAGCCAACATTTTCACATAAAAATTGATGACGTATAATCAGTTCATTCAAGTCAATATCAGCATATATTACTGTATCATTACTAATCAATACTCATTTACAGAATAATAGATAATGATATTGAGAATACAGACATCTTGCAGCATTAACCAGGATCAAGGGGACAAACAATATTTCCTTGTTATGATGATAAGCAAATAGCAATATTCCTCTCAAAACACGATATCTGAATTTGAAATGCCTAGTGTTTTCTTCTTTTAATCACCTAATAGAAAAATAATTAAAAAATTCTTTAAAATTTGTTGAGATAGAAAATATATAAGTAATTACTTTTTGAAACATATGGAAATGATTCTAAACACAGAAGCTGTCACACATTATCGAGAACAACCAATCAATTCCTCTTGGGATTAAAAATTCAAGCTATGTTCCTCTGCATAGCTAGACTCACTCTTTCAAGACCAAAAGAACTTAGAATTCAAAACTATTTTGAGTAATTAATACTAGGCAGCATGCCATAGGCTTGGAGAGATAAATTCCTTCCAAGCCAAAACTCAGTTTGAAGACATCCTTACTTAAATGGAAACCGATCTACAAATAGTACGTAACTATGAGTGTGAGTGAAATGATGAAGTAACTCTTTTAATGGAAATTTTTACTTAGTTATGGGTACAAGCCAACCCCCCCTCCCCATCACCACCCCCACCTCCACCCCCAAAGTATATAATGATGTGCATTTTCAAGAACTGCTCTTAGTTAAATATTGATCACTTGTATGGATCATTAGATAGAAAAGTGTAGGAATACAATGCCCTGTTGCCAATCTTATATTCTGATGAAAAAGCATTTAAAAATTCCTCAAATCTGCACTGGTTGAAGATCACAAACTCCTCTTTTCAGATACATCAAGAAAAATATTGTTGGTGAGTGAATTTCTTCATTCTAATAAAACTGCTGAGTTCACATAAGAATTCCATCAAAGAAGGTCAGCATGTGCTGATTTACATCAGGCCGAAAGCTGCTAGTGCTTTACCGAGATATATAATTGTTGCCAATTTTTCATTTTTTTTTACAGTATTGTTCATACCATTGTTAAAACTGTATAAAAATTTCAACTTTTATCATCCAAAGAGAGATGAAGTCACTATCGAGTCGTCTTATGTCCAATATTTCCCATAGTTCATAGCACCATGACATACTGTGGTAGCAATTATGCATGCATAGGATTTGTTAGCAAATCAGCACAATTATGGCTATATAGTACTGTGTAAGTTTAGGCATCCCCAAATGGCACACATAACACAGATAATGACAAAATAATGACCAAATCCTTAAAATATTAAATCTGAGTTTTAATATAAACTGAACTTTTTAAAAATGTCCAAGACCTTCTCACCATAAACATCCTCAGAGGACAAATATTATAGAAAAAAGGATGCCTCTGTTAGTCACCTTTTATGACATGCATTACGGCACATATTGATAATGTAATAATGTAATCTCATCTTTTTGAGTTGCACAGTAAACATACATTTTATAAAAGTGGCTGCGCTTATGGGATCATACAATTTGGCCCTTTAGGGCATGTTGCTTCATAACAAAGTGAAATATGTAAAAAATATACTTTGGAGAAGGACTGTATAAATAATTTTTATGAACAGATGTTTCAATATCATGGGGTTTTCAGAGAAATATGTACGATAAAATATACATTATTCACTCAGAGCAAGCAAATATCCTCTATCTCCAATTTAAGACTTCAAAGTTTATTAAAGTATATTGCACAATGGCATATATTCATTGCAAATACATGTAATATTAAGCTTACTACCAAGGTTATAACAGGTAAATTAGGGGCCTCGAGTGGCCGAGTGGTCTAAAGTGCTCTCCGTTATGGATCACTGCCATCTCACCTCTGTCTGCATGGGTTCGAGTCTAGGATTCGGCGAATGTGGATATGTGAGAAAGCTTGCCAGTAGCTTCTCGTGGGTCGGTGGTTCTTTCCGGAGATTTCTCGGTTTCTTCCTCCACCATTAATACTGGCCGCCATGTATAGCCTATCATGTGCTGAAAAATGGCGTTAAGCCCCACAACAACAACAACAGGTAAATTACATTGTTTTATCTAATAGCTTGATGCCAAGGTTATAACAGTTAAATTACATTGTTTTATCAAATAGCTTGATGTCAAGGTTATAACAGGTAAATTACATTGTTTTATCTAATAGCTTGATGCCAAGGTTATAACAGGTAAATTACATTGTTTTATCTAATATATCTAGTTTTAATGAAGGACTTACCATTTTATCATGGAAAAAACTGCAGGAATTATTATGGTATAAAATGGATAAACAAGGAAGTAGAATGTTCTGCAAGATACCTATTCAAGCAACAACATAATTTTGTCTTTAAAGGCAGATAAAAACTAAAGTAAATTAAGACTGGTGACTCCCATTTGTTGATCCCACTATTTATTTACCTACACAGTAAAAAGACTTAAACACTGAGCCTAATTTAAAATCTCATTATAATTAACCTTAACCTCATAATCCAGGTTGTGGATAGGCAAATGTACAGATATGGTACAGATGCCAAAGTGATTTCTGTGTTGGGTTTCTGCCATGGTAGGCTTAACAAAAAGGGACTTGTAAAGGACCAGGTTTGCTTTACCAACTTAATGGCCCTAAATCTGCTAAGAAATAAAATTTTCATGGATTGATTTATCTCTATGATAAAATGCTACAACATTAATAATAGTTCACATTGGTAGTCAAAAGGAAGCAAAGGCTAATCATGAAATAATATTAATGAACTAAGCTGAGACAAAAATGTGCTCAGTATTAAAAATAAAGATATTTGTTCTTCATTGCTCTTCATCAGATCTTAAAGGATTACAAAAACAAAAGAAATTTTTAAATTCTAAAACAAATTGGAAATGTCTGTATAATATGAATATTAATCATAATTAGGTTAAGAAATATTAATAAATGAGGTCTATATGTTTTATGTGATTTCATTCACACTTTATGTCAGCAGAAATTTATGAAGTTTAATCAAACTTTCAGTTATGATCTGAATTAATTTATGTGAAAATATAAATTCTGTTCAATAAATAATTAAGCTAATAATGCTTGGGTTTAAGAACACTTCCAATTCCAAATGAAAACATGGATTTTACCATGGAAATCAATATGATAAGATTCAATTTGCTATTTATCTGCTTGCGTAAAGATGTGAGATATAAATGTAATTACTCCTTGCAAACTATTTGTCAAAATAAAAAATGATGTGAATTTGTTGAGTTGTCAACTTGTTGGAAATAAATAGTAAAGTGCCTTTAGAAAACTGAAAGACAGTGAAACAGCTGTACTGAATACAGTAGAGAACAATGAATGGTATATTTTTGACTGAAATGCACAGATTATATGACTATTATCCTTAGAAACAGTGAAGTAATAGTTGACTAGAGGGCTATTGGATATAATGGAGTACAAATTGTGGTAAAGAACTCAAAGAGAGTATGATCTTAGTTGAACTCATTATTATAGAAAGATTTGTCTAAAAAAAAATCCTGTTTGTTAAAGGGCCTTATTTCAACAAATATATATTTACATAAGGAGTCCATAACTGCAGGTGTTGTAAAGGTAACAACTGGCATATTTCATGTTTGGGTACCTCCATCTAAGCTCCAATCATCAGCATTTTTTTTATACAGATAGGTTTTAGTTTAAAATGGATAGGTTTCAGTTTATATAGACAATATAAATCTAAAGTATTCTTTAAAGGTCTTTTAATATTAAAGGCAAACGTATATTTTGCATTCTGCGATTAGTTTTGTTGAGAGAGATAATGGTTTCACAACCCAGTCAAGCCCATCCTTCCCTGACTGTCAGAAATGGATTTAAACTATTCTTTACCGTTAGCCAATCAGAATACTGGGATTATTTGCCATTGGTCCTGCATCAGCCAATGAAAAGTCAAGCTTAATCAGCCAACAGAATTCAAGTAATTGGGTATTTTATTGATCCCAGTGTTGGCTGTAGATGAAAAAACATCATGAAGAAACTAGGCAGGGGTGGCTTGGTATAAAATACTAAGGGTTACCTAACAATGCTATCTCTAGCAGACAAGAAATGTCATTCTGTGACTGAATTCAGGAGTTTATAAAGTAGTGATTACCTTCATGTGGCATGGATCATGACAGCCTTGGGATGTTCTGTGGCTAATTCACAGTTTTCTCTTATGGAACAGTACTTGCCTGGTAATGTTTGTTCTTGAATACCCCTGCCCCAGGCTTAGAGGTATGCATGTTCATGAAGAGCAGCCAACAGGAATCAGACTAAATAACCCCCTTCAATTGGTGTAGGCCTGATAAACATCATAACGCAAAGGGGCTTTATGAATTCTGCATATCGGCTGTGTGGTCTCTCCTGAATCCCAGACCTTTCATCCCAAAGTTATATTAATTAAATATTACTGATTGTTTTAACCACTGAATTGTTCTGAATAAGAGAGCTACCAGGTTATCATGCTATACCGTACATACTCCCATATAAGCAGAATCCTAAACAAGAGTACATCATATGCACATCTCTTGACCCTTTCCCGACTAGTGACCTTGACCTTCAAGTTAGGGACCTGACTGACTACTGTATGATAAGGCATGGACCTGGCATCAAAGTGACAGCCTGGACACGGAAACATGACCCTGACTTATCATCTCTCATGGAGACCTGTACCTTGAGGCATTACAGTTATGGTATGGATTTGCGAGGTAGTAGTAGTTCTCTAAAGGTGTTATGATCAGGTAACATACTCTGAAGAAGAAATATAACTGGTTAAAGTTGTATACAAATATCTTCAATGGTTGAAATGGTGTACTATATACAAGTCCCAGATAATGTCTGTCCCTTGCAGCTGCATTCATGTTGGGTATGAGGCATGGAGATAGTATACAAGACACTGTTGAGTCATGATCTATTAACTGGCTCAAGGTTCATTATAATATACCGAGTGGTTCAAAGGTCATAATCTGGACAAGGATATTAGTCATATAATTACATTTTCCATTCCTGTGACCTTGACTTGAGACAAGGGTGTTGTTTATGGTATCCCACACATCCACTATACATGACATACAATTAGCTAAAGTTTCATTAAAATACTTGAATGGTTGAAAGTTTTACTCCAGACAAGGATACAACTCACAGAATTCGGTTGCTGTGACCTTACCCTTTAGGCAGTAGACCTGGCTATGGTATGTGGCAAACTGTCTACACAAGATATGTAACTGGCCAAAGTTTTATTAAAATATCTTCAGTGGTTTAAAAGTTATACTCTCTACAAGGATACAAGTCACAGAGAATTAATGTTTGCATCACCATGACTTGAATTTTAGCCATGGGATATGACTATGGTATGCAACCCCCAGTCTAGTAATTGAAATGTACTTGGGCCAAGTTTCATAAAAACATCTCCAACCATCACAAAGTTATGAACCAAACATGCAAAAAAGCAAAATGTTAATGTTATCATGGAAATTTAACATAAAAGGAAAGAAAACAAAATTCCATAATGATTTATGACACCAACTCTACTCCAAGAGAAACTGGAAAATATCTAAGCCAAATCCTCCATTTGACTCCACAACTTGCACTTAAACTGAACTTTTCAATGGTTGATAACAAGCAAATTAACATATACAATACTCAAAATCTGTGGCATGTTCATTGGAATGATGCTGTTAAATATGGATCTTTGATTTGATGAAAATGCAACCAGTGTGATGATTTTCAGTCAAACAACATTTGAGTTTGAATGCACACTCAAATCAACGAGTTTTGTAATTTTATGGCCAAAAATATAACCTCAGTCTCACAAAAACAAAGAAGAACTGTGGAAGATAGCAGGATAAACCATTACAAAGTGAAATGACCAATGCTTAAACATACCTTTTTATGCCAGGTAATATATTCATCTCTCAGAATTGCCCTGAGGAAGCTGGGTAATTTGTACTGTGGCTGAACCAGACAGCGTGCTGCAGACACCATGGATGCAGTAAGTGGACCACAAACTCCAGTGAGTGTCAAAAACTCTGTAATATTTGGGGTCAATCGGAATGGAACTGGTCTGTTAGAATCCAATTCACCTGCAATGCAAAATGAAGGAATATAAATTCAAGCAAAAGATCAATAATTAAACTTTATGATGATTGAGTACATTAACCATAGCGATCTTCTTTGGTTGTGATTGTGTAGCATTGAGAAGCCCAGTGTATGTATGTATGTATGAATGAATGTCTCTCTGTCTGTTTGTCTGTATGTATATATGTGTGCATGCAAGTACGTATGTATGAATGTCTGTCTGTCTATCTGTATGTATGTATGTCTGTATGTATGAATCTATGTCTGTCTGTATGTATGTATGCATGCAAGTATGTATGTATGTATGTCTTTATGCATGCATGCATGTATCAGAGATGTTACCAGAGGAAATGGCTATGGTTCAATATTTGCCTAACACTTCAATATCCATCTCTTTTTCTTCCCGCTACACTCTGTTCGAGTTCTATTGAAATCAAAATCTTTCCAAGATGTCACCTCTGTAGTTGTATAAGCTTTAATCTGTTGATTGTTTCTGAGCATAATCAGTTCCTTATTTAGGTATGAATTTTGTTCTGTGCTGAGAACCATCCTTTTGCAACCTACCGTCTGAAGCGGCATATACATAGTTAGCTTAGTCAGCTTCAGTAAGATGGGAAAATGTCCAGTTTGGTTGTTAGGTACAATTTTCCAGAGCTCACATGTATTATTTTTGTGACCCATGTTTCAAAATAACATTCTTCACTAATATAAGCTCTGCCTAAGTTTCACTTTTTTAATCAGTGTTTTATTGACTATTGTGTCAGATTTCTTACCTGTTCCATAATGTTTTATTAAGGTTTTAGATCCATCAAAGCCATACACTGATTGTTCAGACATGTATTTTCATAAAATAAACATCTGAACTTATTAAATTCACTTTTTATTCTTATTTATTCAATTTATCTTAACCCATGTAGGACTCTATAGTTCTGAAGCACATGATCCCACAGGTCTAAATTGTTTGAAAAAAGAAATGAAAATTACACTCTACTTTAAACATGTCTGTATTTTATTTAGGCCTCTTCTACATTTAATTTTGAAATACTGCTAAAAGGGGGTTGGGTTGACTGGCACACCATCTATTTTTGTGAAACTGACATGTACATAGACTCATATTTGACAGCATTTTCAGGGTAAAAATCACTCACTGATATCTCCATTAACACTTTCTCAGCTCCAATAATCGGATATACTTCAAAACTTTAGAAATCATTGTCATCAACACTATCATTGGCCTGTATTTGCTGAATGAAAGCATCATCTGAAGATGAACCTGGCTGGGAATCAGCCATTTGGGGTTTTCTATCTAGCCTGTATTTTATCCTGCAATTGTGTGTGCGTGTGTGTGTTTTTGATTTTTTATGTATCTTTAAAAAAATTTCAGTCATATCGCTACGATGTATGCAGTGTGGCAGTTTATAGTGATATCTAGCACTGGTGCATTATGCCACAGATATGTAGCATTATGTGCCACCCAGTCACATTATCCTGACACCAGGCCGACCAGTCCTAACACTAACCCCTTTAATGCTGAGCACCAAGCGAGGCAGCAGTTAGTACCATTTTTAAAAAGTCTTTGGTATGACTTGGCCAGGGTTCAAACATGCGACCTCACGTAATCTGAGGCAGATGCTCTAACCATTATGTCACCCGAGTGGTACAAACGTGCATTTGTAAAACTTCCTTGATACAAGGCTTAAACTATGACATACTCCTTGTTTCTGGGCCCAATGTGCCAATCAAATTTAGTTTAACAACCACTGATGTCAAGCTGAACAATCCAGATGTGTAAACAGTTGCCTACCTGAAAAAAGACTGATGTTGCAAAAGCACTATTATACCTCTACTGACATGACTTATGTCATGATAAGTACTTCAATAATGGGAAGCATTAAATAAAAACTGAACAATGAATATTGCATAGTGTATACACCTTGAATGGTGATGATGATATAGTAGTTATGGTGATGATAGTGATGATGTTTCCAGTGATGAAAATGATGATGACACAATTTCCACATTAATGATGAAGAAGACATCAACAATTATTTTTATACTAATTCATTTACAAACTAAACAAAGAGAGTACTGACAGATCGAGACTTAAACGTACCTGACTGGTCATCAATGTCAAACTTGAAGTATGAGACATTGAGGTAACCACAATCCTGATGAAGATACATCATGTCAGGATTCATCCGTGAAAGGTGTAGGACAAACTCTGCAAAGCCCATCAGAGCCAGCTGAACTGTAAACTGTCAAAATAAAACTAGACATTAAACTGACAAAGAAATGATGGAAAGTAAACCATGATTAAAAAGTTCTTGGACAGGTCATTTTGGGGAAAGTAACAGATTAAAAATGACAACACATTTTATGGGTTGACAAAATATGACAGTTTAAACAAATGATAAAGGAAACTCTAAAGTTAATGTGTAAATTAAAATAGATGACTGTGAATGCTAACTGAAATGTACAAGGTATCCAGAAATTGTCAAGTGTTCTCTCCAATAATTTAGACTTAATGAAAGTGATTTACTTAGTGATATGCCCTGAAGAATGAAACTGACAAACAAGAGTGTAATAAAGGATATACTGGAATAAGAAATAAAATCCTACTGTTTTTCTGAAAATCCAGTAATCTGTGGAATCGAGGAAGGTGTGTAGTGCCCACTCTTTCAGCAATCCACGAGGTACCATATTGTTCTGAACCTCCTTCAAGATGTCTCGTAAAACCTGGTGACTTGCCTGTGACCCACGAGCCTGGACTGTGGCTAGTCTCTCGTAGTAGCGAGCGATTGGTGCATCATGCTCAATTCCTCGCTTACTGCATCTCTGAAAATGATGAATATGTTTCAAATTAATACAATGGCTAAGTCTTCTATAATTTGTGGAACAAAAAAAGTAAATTAACAACATGTAAAAGAATTATTTTTTTTAAAATTAAGTTTAAGTAATTGAGACATACCTTCATAAGTTGAATAACAAATGTACATTACACAAATAGACAAAAAAAGAAAATTGAGAAACTAAATTTTGAGAATCAATTAGATTTGCTCCCCCAATCCTGTTAAAACAAATAAACAAGCCAGTCAAATTAATAGCAACATATGTGTGCCCATGAGCAAGAATTAAAGATTATATATTGTAAATACCATTAATATCTAAAGTTTGCCCAAATTCTGAGATGCTAGATCATGAATCAGATTAGTATCTCTGTATTTTTTTTTGTTCCTGAATTGCAGAAACAAATTTTGATCCAGAAATGGAAGAAAATCAAGTATTTGCTGAAAAATCACCCTGCATGGTTCTCAACCAAACTTAAAGAGTAAAAATAAAGGTACCAGGGACAGCCACATCTTGCCTAGAAAAATAGTGCTATAATGTATTTTGAACAGAAAAAATCTTGATTTTTATTTATTTATTTCCGCTGATGCCACCAGCAAATAAGGACGCTGTCATTGTGATAAAATTGGCACACTGTACCCCTGTCTGCTATCACAGCTAGTTCCTTACCTGCTTGTAGACATCCAAAAGAGATACTGATGATGGATTGTCTTCCACCAATCTCATCTGTGGAGAGACTGCAATCACTCGTGGCACAGTAAAGTACAAGAGTCGACGAGATGTCTCCTGAAATGGGATTGGTCCATTTGTCAATTACCAGATGAATGCAAATATTCGGGGGGGGGGGATGGACCATATGAGCCATTTCTTTTAGCAATTTTTAAGAAAGAAAAGAACTTACTGGCAGTAGCAGTAGTAATACCACAAGTGGGCTTGCACAACCCTGCAACAAAGGCAAAGACTTAATGACCTTTGCTCGATCTATCAACTTTTTGCAAGCCAATTTATGCTCAATACTGCAATTTTATGACTGATCAACTTATGAATGTGAGTGAAATGTATTAGATATGGGGATTAGATATGTTTTTGTCTGTTATCAATGTTAACCAAATACTTAAGGGGTCACTGAAGCATGACTTACTGAAGTTACAATTATGTGATTACTGCTATGCGTGACAATATTCAACTCACTGCTACCAGGCAGGTAGTGTTTGATACAATGTCACCTAATAGTACCAGCACCTGTTTAACATCAAGTAACTACCATGTGGTTTCAATGAATTCCATGATTGCGACAGACAATACCTTCTGATCTTACACCTCAACAAAACTGTCCACATATTCAAAATGGGTTGGGAAAGCTTGGAGAAAACTTTGGACTACTTATGATGAGGGATCATCAAAATTTATATACTTCAAACAAACATAATTAATCATTTTTAATTTCTGCATCTCAACAAAAGCTAGAAACAAGATTGGCTCATAAGCTTGACAAATGCACATGATCCATGCTTTCATTTCAATCAAGTGGTACTTGAGCAAGTATCTTTGTGCAACCACAGGCATAAAATTGTTTGGGTTTTTTTTGTGTTTGATAGCAAATCAACACAAGTAGGTTATTTAGTGACAAGGCAAGTGCCTTACCCAAGGACACACCACGGTAACCAACCTGGACTGATCCAATGGTATCACTTCACACCCACAGCGTTTTAGTTGCTAGTCCAGCATGCTGATCACTGAGCCGCTGTGGCCCATGGGCATAACATAGAGCAATCAGGCAGTACCAGTATTTTCTCCATAATGCTTCCTGTAGGTCTTGATTCAAAGTAAATCAATTTTTATCACTCCTATCCGATTCAAATTAATTGATTGAACAATGGTTTTTTTTTTTGTTTCCCATAAATTATCAGAACAAAATATTCACAACTGATAAAAATTTGTCCTAGATATACAAGTTGCATTTTGGGTTGTGGTTTAAAAAAAATAAAGATTGACCACTTCCAGTACATATGCCACTCTTTCTCATGCCTAGAAAACAAAAAAAAAATGGACTGATCTGGAGAAAATAATAGTACCTCACTTAGTAAGGGAACATAAACAATGAAGCCGACTTTGGCTAGATAAATCTTGAGTCTGAAGTTTTAGAAAGCAATCTGTTATTTGTATTATGAGCTATCATATATACTTGCTTATAAGTCGAGTCAGACTGCAAATAACAAAAGATCCTGATCTGCCATAGCATAATGCGCCTGCAGATCAGGGTCCATTATGTTTGTTCTACTAATTACTCCTAACAAACTGCACATTCCCAGACCTGCCAGTGCACTATATGACAACAGGTCTGGGTCTGTGCAGTCTGCAGTTGGACTTGTCTTATAAGCATATATATATACAGTATCTCAATGCTAATCTGATGGTAATATATGAACTATGTTAGAATTTTGCCAGATGACTGTGATCCCTTGAAATCAGAACATCATTTATATAAACCAAAGAAGAAAATGGCAGAAGTATCTAAAGGGAAATAACTCTGGAGAAAACGTTCATATAAACAACCAACTCTTGTTATCTAGCAAATCACGTACTAAGGATCATACTATGAAAATACAATCCAGCGGAATGCATGCTACTTAAAAAGTCAACTTGGTTTGATGAAATCTTTAGATTAAGAACTAAAAAAGATGGACTCATTTCTAAAATAATTCTACTTTTATTGGTAAGAATTTTGTAACTGTTTGGTTAAGACAAGGCTAAAAAAGTCAGGTGCATATGAAACATGCATGCTACAGTTGTACTGGAAATCAGAAAGGGGGACAAAATGGAGTCAAAATCTACAGCAGCAACAGATCCAGACAAGCACTAGCTGGTGGGGGTCAAAGGTAGTGTACCAATTATGCCTGGTTATAAGTCAGGTCCAACTGCAAACTGCACAGACACAGATCAACTGTCATATAATGGGAAGGAAGACCTGGTGAAGGAAGACCTGGTTCTAAGCAGTTTATTTGTAGTAATCAGTAGAACAAACAGCATGGACCCTGAACTGGCAGTGAATCATTCAATCACAAATTAGGTTCTATGTTGTTTGCCGTAAGACCCGACCTATTAATGAGTATATATGGTATGTGCAAAATGATTGGTTTGGTTTTGGTGTTTTTACAGCACAGTGACACAAGTACATTATTTCAGAGCCGAAACAACAGTTACAGTAAAGTGCCTTGCTCAAGGCTGGACTGATCTGATGTTAGGATTTGAAACCATATCACTTCAGCCATGGTACCATTATGCTAACCACTGAGTCACAATGGCTCTGGCTTCCATTCTGATCACTTCAGCTATGGTACTAGCATTTTAACCAATGAGTCACTATGGCTCTGACTTCCATTCTGATCACTTCAGCCATGGTACTAGCATTCTAACCAATGAGTCACTATGGCTCTGGCTTCCATTCTGATCACTTCAGCCATGGTACTAACATTCTAAACAATGAGTCACTATGGCTCTGGCTTCCATTCTGATCACTTCAGCCATGGTACTAGCATTCTAACCAATGAGCTTCCATTCTGTATCATAAGACATGCAGGATGGTACACTAGGACTACTCTACATCCCTGAGTCAGCAGTAAGGATGAATCAAATGAAAAGAACAAAAGTACCTTGAAGAGACTGATGCTCTACTGTTCAAAAAGAAAATGTTGAAATCCATGATATGATGTTCCTTCTATCCTTTTATTCATTTTGAAATTCTGAATCCTGAAACAATCACTGAATACCTTGAGAAATTTTTGCATACCAAATTTAGTAAGAACAATTTTCTTATATGTTTGGGTTAACATGTTTACAAGATACCTGTAGGTGTAGTACAAATTCTGTCATTGCCTTTGACCTTGAACATGATTTCATGGATAGAAAATCGGTGAATTGTTTAAGATAACTATCCATTCAGAAGTAGCAGCATTTACAAGATGGTCACTATGACAGCTACACGGAAAGTTGAATTGTCACAATTTTCACTTAGGAGGTAGTATTAGCAGTAAGGTTTGGTGGGACGTCAGCACATTACTGGTTATATGGTGCCAATTAAACATAAATACATTTTTTTAAAAATAAAATATAAAGAATTGCACAAATATCAAGGAGAAAAATTCCAAATAAGCATAATAAATTGATAGTTAACTGTGGAGTGCTGAAACCAACTTTGATATTCTTGAGTGAGAATAAGCTTTTCAATATGGCCATCATAGCAGCCATAATGAATGTAAGAGTGGCATGATTTTCATGTAGGACCAAGTAGACATCAAAAGTCTTTTTCTGAAAACACCAAGTTGACACAATCATGCACTCAGAAGGAATAGTGATAACAACACTTTAAACATGGCTACCATGGTGATGATACTGAATATCAGATCAGCAACATTTTCATTTAGGACCCACCAGACACCATTTTAGAAGAAATTGGGTGAAAACCCTAGATGGCTGCCATTACACCGAAAGTGGATGTCAGTTCGGCACCATTTTCATTAAAGAACAACAAGACATCGTAAGTACTTTAGTTAAAACTCCATGTTGAGATGACCATCCATACTGGGGGAGAAACAATAACAAGAATCTCAAGCTGAACTATTCATTTAGGATCAAGAAATCTGTATGGCAATCACCCATGTAGTTTAGGAGGAGTATAACAAACCTGTGCTAACAAACACATGGAGAAATGACAGGTCATCGCAGAAGCTCTTCTGTTATATGACCAGGAGAGTCAGAAGTCACTAATAAACTGATGACAACTAATGGGACTCAAATTCCATGGCTGTACAATGACAATACTTATCTCTTGTTATTTATTAAAACCGTTTGTACCTTTTGCTTGCTGAGGAAGTGGTTGAGCATCCTTAGCAGCTGTAATACCCTCTCCTCTCGTCGAGATTCTGTTAGACACGCATCATTCACAACAAGGTAGGGATAGATCTGTTGCAAAGAAAATGAATTTTCATGGGTTGTGAGAGACAAGAGCTCTGTAAAAGGTAAAACTCCTACATCATGGCAGTGAACATGATGAACATTATTACAACATTCAAGAATGATCGCTTGTGAATTCATAATGTTAGTATTAAACTTTTTTTTTTAAAAGGTTATTTTTACATGATCCATGCAATCCAAACCACCAAAGAAATTTACAGGCTGATTTACATTTTCTTGTGCTGCTCTTAGCTAAATATTTTTATTTGTCAAGTGAAGGTCATTACAAAGAAAACGTATCCTATCACCAATTGCCCATGAAATAATAAGCTCAATGAATAATTAAAATCGCACTGAATGAGCACTGGCTGAAGATAATATATTCCACATATCAAATACACAAAGAAAAAATGTATGTTGGTGGGTGAATTTTGTCATTATGACACAATTATTGAGATCTCACTGGTTTCAGGTAACAGGAAGCATGTTAAGCTAATTTACTGCAGGTTATACATTGCTCAGGATTTCTTTAGGTTTCATACATTTTTTGTGACTTTATTATTTTAATTCACAAGCTGGTTATTGCAATTATTTAATTGTACAATAATTTTTCTTTTAAATAATTTAATAAGTCACAACCTGGTGATTTTTTATACCCAATCTCTTACAATGTTAAACCTTTGTAAAAGAATGAGGCCTTATGTATGAGATCATAATTTAACATGGTTCATACAACCCACTGACAGCTGACTGTCAAAGAATTTCAATTAGTTTACAACGACTTTCCAAAGTTTTCAACAAGCATTTTTTTCTGATGGAACTTTCTCCACATGTTTTTTTGTTTATCACTCCAATAATTAGTATAAAAGCTGAGGAAAAACACACAACTAGCTCACCACTACAGCAAAAAAGATGCAAAACCATCTAGTAACTACCCATGTCAATTTTAACTCATTTTATTTATTTATCTGTGTATTGATATATTATTCATTAATTTTTGGAAAATGGGTCAATACAATATTTTGAATTTAAAAACTGATATAATTAATTCAGTTTCAAAGTTATGTATTCTCTCAGATAAATTCAAAGATTTCAAGAAAAAACTCATGGATTTTTTCAAAGGCTTCAAGGACATTACAAGGATAAAACCGGCTTTTCAAAATTGACGGCATTTTTTAGGCAACTCCTCAAATTCAAAGAATTTTCAAGGTTATATCATCCATGGGTAACAAAAGCATCTTCAAGGCAACCCCTCAAATTCAAAGAATTTTTTCAAGGTTATATGATTCATGGGTAACAAAGGCATCTTCAAGGCAACTTCTCAAATTCAAAGATTTTTCAAGGTTATATAATCCATGGGTAATAAAGGCATCTTCAGAGCAACTCCTCAAATTCAAAGATTTTTCAAGGTTATATCATCCATGGGTAATAAAGGCATCTTCAAGGCAACTCCTCAAAGATTTTTCAAGGTTATATCATTTATGGGTAATAAAGGCATCTTCAGGGCAACTCCTCAAAGATTTTTCAAGGTTATATCATCCATGGGTAATAAAAGCATCTTCAAGGCAACCCCTCAAATTCAAAGATTTTTTTCAAGGTTATATGATCCATGGGTAATAAAGGCATCTTCAAGGCAACTCCTCAAATTCAAAGATTTTTCAAGGTTATATCATCCATGGGTAATAAAGGCATCTTCAAGGCAACTCCTCAAATTCAAAGATTTTTCAAGGTTATATCATCCATGGGTAATAAAGTCATTTTCAAGGCAACTCATCAAATTCAAAGATTTTTCAAGGTTATATCATCCATGTGTAATAAAGGCATCTTCAGGGCAACTCCTCAAATTCAAAGATTTTTCAAGGTTATATCATCCATGGGTAATAAAGGCATCTTCAGGGCAACTCCTCAAATTCAAAGATTTTTCAAGGTTATATCATCCATGGGTAATAAAAGCATCTTCAGGGCAACTCCTCAAATTCAAAGATTTTTCAAGGTTATATCATCCATGGGTAATAAAGGCATCTTCAAGGCAACCCCTCAAATTCAAAGATTTTTCAAGGTTATATCATCCATGGGTAATAAAATCATCTTCAAGGCAACTCATCAAATTCAAAGATTTTTCAAGGTTATATGATCCATGAGTAATAAAGGCATCTTCAGGGCAACTCCTCAAATTCAAAGATTTTTCAAGGTTATATGATCCATGAGTAATAAAGGCACCTTCAGGGCAACTCCTCAAAGATTTTTCAAGGTTAAATCATCCATGGGTAATAAAGGCATCTTCAAGGCAACCCCTCAAATTCAAAGATTTTTTTCAAGGTTATATGATCCATGGGTAATAAAGGCATCTTCAAGGCAACTCATCAAATTCAAAGATTTTTCAAGGTTATATCATCCATGGGTAATAAAGTCATTTTCAAGGCAACTCATCAAATTCAAAGATTTTTCAAGGTTATATCATCCATGTGTAATAAAGGCATCTTCAGGGCAACTCCTCAAATTCAAAGATTTTTTAAGGTTATATCATCCATGGGTAATAAAGGCATCTTCAGGGCAACTCCTCAAATTCAAAGATTTTTCAAGGTTATATCATCCATGGGTAATAAAGGCATCTTCAGGGCAACTCCTCAAATTCAAAGATTTTTCAAGGTTATATCATCCATGGGTAATAAAGGCATCTTCAAGGCAACCCCTCAAATTCAAAGATTTTTCAAGGTGATATCATCCATGGGTAATAAAATCATCTTCAAGGCAACTCATCAAATTCAAAGATTTTTCAAGGTTATATGATCCATGAGTAATAAAGGCATCTTCAGGGCAACTCCTCAAATTCAAAGATTTTTCAAGGTTATATGATCCATGAGTAATAAAGGCATCTTCAGGGCAACTCCTCAAAGATTTTTCAAGGTTAAATCATCCATGGGTAATAAAGGCATCTTCAAGGCAACCCCTCAAATTCAAAGATTTTTTTCAAGGTTATATGATCCATGGGTAATAAAGGCATCTTCAAGGCAACTCCTCAAATTCAAAGATTTTCAAGGTTATATCATCCATGGGTTATGTCATTCCATGATATACCATATTCATTCATTTTACAAAAGCAGACTACCATATATACTCCCTCTGAGGTCTGTTTCAATTACAAACAACATAAACTGTGATTTGCCATCACATAATGCACAGCAGATCAGAGTCTATGTTGTTTGTTTTAATGATTTACTCTTAAAACACTGCACAGACCCCGATCAGCCATCATATAATGAACAGGCAGATCTAGGTCTATGCAGTGTTGGACTGGAGTTATCAGTGAGTACATATGGCACCTTAAAACAAGGACAATTTTAACATTATTGACCTTACAACTTTCACCATCAACAGCATCTGTCTCATTATCTGTCAACATGAGCATGACAATAAAATCTTCAATAAGAAACAAGTTAAGATGGTTTTACTTTTCTGTGTCTATGCCATCATTCCATGAAAGGTTTAATTGTTTTTCATTTGGCCTCAATGTAAAATAGTATCATGTGATTCATTATCACTTAAGAAGCTCATTTTATACGTTGATATCCAGATATTTACATGAGGTTATAGTACTGCTTTTTTTTGACTGCTGGAATGTTATCAAAGAAAGGTGCAGTGGCATACATTATAATCATGTTCTGACATCGTCAATATAATGTCATTTGCTACCCAAGTGTATCATAGACTTATGAACTCGGGGATTGACTTAGTGTAACATGAGGTGGTTGTAACTTGTCTCTTATTAAATACTGAAAAATATTTCATTTCAAACAGTGTGCATAATTCTAGATTGCTGAGCTATGCAGAAATATAAATTTTTCACAAACGTAAACACTCCAATATTTAACAAGCTATTTATCTTTAAGACCCACATAAATGGAAAGATGTCCTATTTTTTCCACAGAATATTATTGTTCACTGGAATTTGTGGTTATTAGCAACCAAGAAATTCACCAAGATTGGTTCCCACAAAAAATACTTAATTTACAATAATTATAGAATGAAATAACCTTTAGAGTCTTTAGAATGTTCCTTAGGAAATTAAGTAATATTACATCCAACCTAACAGACAGCCACCAATACAACCACAATAGTTGTTTTGATTCTATCACAAAATCAGATGGCACAATAATTCCTAATAAAAAATTGTGAAAATAAACAACAACATTAAGGGAAAAATCAGTGCAATGATCAGTTTATTCCTAATTCAAGAATTTTAATGGAGAGATGGTCATAATCACTGTCAAATTTAATGCATCTTGTATAACTTGTGTGAATCCTTTAAAATCAAGAAACTGTATGTTCTTGTGTACAAGTTAGGTCCATCTGCAAACACAGAACCTGATCTGCCACAGCATGCTCAACTCACGGTTCAGGATAAACTTTTCTTGTCTTTAACTGATAACTCCACACAAACTGCACAGACCCAGAAGTGACACTAAATTATCTGATAGCAGATCTGGGGCTGTGCAGTTTGCTGCTGGATTCAACTTAGAAGTGATAATATGCAGTACGTGAATGCATTTCTTTGTTACTTTTTTGTGTTTGTTCACACAATACTAAATCTACACAAATAAAACCATTTTCTAGTGACTATATGCATCTGTGTCCCCTACCTTTCCATTGTGTCCCCTGATGTAAAGTCTCCTGGCTGCAGTATTGTGTTTCTGCACTATCTCAACCCTTGGCATGAACCTGGCTATCCTCACATAGTAGTGACTGTGCTGTAACACCAATAGTACTTCAGTGAAAGGCTGTCATTTTTACTTTACCAGATATTGATGGATTTTAAGTTTTTACATTAATATTTTATTTTATATACATTGTGAAGAATTTTCAAAACTTTAACTTTGATTATATCTTGTAGTATTTCATGTTTACCTTTGAATAGAAAGTTTTAGCTTCCCAAAGCTTTTGCACATTTCTTAATTTTCACATTTGTTGAACTTCAGTTTTAATTGGCACCATATAGATCTGTTAAATACTAATATATATATATATATATATATATATATATATATATATATATATATATATATATATATATATATATATACACACACACAAACACACACATACATATGAATACTAGTAAACTTCATACAAAACAGGTCTCAGAAAATGTTATACTTCTGAACAACAAGCAATAATGTAACAAATATTTTTATATTTCATCAAGTCCTACAAAAGGTTTTCCTTATGAAAAGATGAAATAAAGATCTAGTGTATTTTCCTTTCCAATTATTACCAAAATTTCAATAACTGAACTACATTCATATTTAAAAATTGATGTAAGTGGAAAAGTGATTGTTGTGTCTCAATAACCACTAACGTGGTCTTAAAAAAATCATGAATTCATTTACTTACACAGGTATCAGTTTTTGTGGTTTTGTCAACAATGACACTTTTGTTGATACTAAGATTCATTGACTGGCATGTATCAAATGCCAGGTCAATCATGTACGGGCTGTTCCATTAAAACATACATGGGACCCTGGGAAGGCACTTGTAAAAGTGGGGTACTCACCCATAGATGCAATTTAGAATTTTCTTATCATTTTAATATGAACTCTGTGAATCAAAGTACCCTGGCATATATTTTTTGAAAAACTGCCTTCCCGCGGTACTATGTATGTTCTAATGGAACAGCCCTAAGAAAAAATAGGTAATATGTTCAAATCTGGGTGTGTGATACAGAATGTATCAAATGCTGGATCAATCATGTAAGATGAAATGGGTACATTCAAATCTAGGGGTGTGATACAGAATGTATCAAATGCCAGATCAATCATGTAAGATTAAATAAGTATGTTCAAATCTGGATGTGTGATACGAAATGTATCAAATGCCAAATCAATCATGCAAGATTAAGTATGTTCAAATCTGGATGTGTGATATGGAATGTACCAAATGCCAAATCAATCATAACAGCTGAAATAGGTATGTTCAAATCTGAATGTGTGATATGGAATGTACCAAATGACAAATCAATTATAACAGCTGAAATAGGTATGTTCAAATCTGGATGTGTGATATGGAATGTACGAAATGCCAAATCAATCATGACAGCCGAAATAGGTATATTCAAATCTGGATGTGTGATATGGAATGTACCAAATGCCAAATCAACCATGACAGCTGAATTAGGTATGTTCAAATCTGGATGTGTGATGCATCAACTACCAGATGAGTCGGGTATGTTGTAATATATATGATCCTGCCTTCAAGTGAAAAAAACATGACTGTTCAAAACTGTGAGTTTAGTTACAGTGAACACAATACTGTTTGCGGTGTACTATTTATGTGGATTTCTTACTTGGTACAAACAGCAAATTTAAAAGCCTGAGGAACAATGATACTTCTATATAAGTAAAAGAACCCCTTGCCAGTCCATGTTTCTAATCTCTGAATTTGATCTGAGTTTCTCACTCAAAATGTTTTGAGAATACAGCAGAATGACTTGCAGTGTAGCAAATGAACTGAGAATACTGGCCAGGCCAGACTTGGTAAATCAAGGAAATGTTCAGATATTCACTTACCTTGGGCAGTAAAAACTCTCCAGGTAGTTCCACTTCTGCTGTCTGCAGAGAAAAGTTGCTCAGGAATCGGCACTTTTCCTCAATCAGGAATGACCTGTGTAAAAGTTACGTGCATTGTAAAGCCAACATATGTAAAAGTTATATACATTATGAAGCGAGTCTACAATATCAAGCCATTATTATGCACATGGATTTTAAATACTACCAAGGTAACCATCTAAATAGCAAAAGCTTGAAAAATTTCCTTTTTTCCACTTCAAAGGTTTTTTTCGAACTTTTAAAACAAATGAAGAACTTATATATATATATGTATATATATATATATATATATATTGATATGTTGTGAAGAATATTTTTAACATTAGAACCTGACTTGGGAGCATGACAGTTAGTCTGACTTTACTTTAATTCACAATTAATCAATGAATTTATTACTCACTCAATCAAATTTTCTGATTTTAAAAACGTTAGGATTAATAACAACCAACAAACTGATAAAAGCATAAGGTCAACATACTTAGGCAGGAGTCTGGTTTTGGCCTCCAGGATCTTGATCCATTTCTTCAACTTGTTGATCAGATTGTGCAGTTTTGTGGAACCAGGAACACTTAAAAATTAGAATTATTTTAAAATGTCAGAATTATCTGTTGGCTTTCAATATTTTAGAGAGTGTTTATTAAATTTGTTTTTTCTTATTAGGTCTTCGCCAACTAAGGGCATGAATCTCTCTACAATGCTTTCATATGCATGCTAATGCCCAAAATAATATAATGGTCATATTGACTTAACAATATACAGTGAAAACCCTCTGTATTCCACTTTGTTAATTCAGATATTAACACCATTATGTCATGGCTTATAATCATTGTTTCTTTACTGTCCCTTATTCCCTGACCCACCATGCAACATCAGCCTGACAAACAGCTAAAAATAATAAGATAAAATTGTTAAGTTTCGGAAACCTATAGATTATATAGGTTCATAAGTTTATTTTCTTACAAAGCAAATGATTAATTTTCATCAAACATGGGTCTATCTTAATCCTGATTATGATATAAACTGGCAGGTAGCCAAAAGATTAGGGCTATTCTGGTAAAATATACATAGGACCCAGAGAAGGCACTTTTAATATAGAATAGTCATCCATAGATGCAATTTAGAATTTTGTGTTGTTTTCATATGAACTCTTTGGATAATCTGAGTACCCAAGCATGTATTTTTTAAAAAGTGCTTTCCCTGGGTACCATGTATCTTTAAATGGAATAGCCCTTACTATAAGTTAGACTGGTATTATGTTCATTTTTCTGCACCCCCATGCACTGAATTTTAAATCATTCTTGCTAGATCATGGTTCAGTAAAAATGTGGTAAGCAGTTATGGACCACAACTACCATGCTATAGTGGGGTTCTCCTGTACAGTAAACTTAGAATTATGGTCAAAAAATGTCAGTGCAGTAAAAAATTGGCAGGTATATAGCTCCCTTGTTTTACCATGCCCAGATAACTTTTGGATTTGTTTGTAACTCAAGAGGAAAGTGTGGACCCCTTTTATCTAGTACAAAATACAAAAAAAGGCTCCTATTAGCTGACTGTGAATATTGCTAAATGAAACCTTGATGTCTCTCTGTGTATTTGTGAAAATAGTGGTTAGTGCTCAGAAAATGGAATCAACATCATCAGTTTTGCAACTTTAAGATATATTTTGCTAAATTTTCATTTGAATACCATTGCTACATCATTCTTGTTAGGGAAGTTACCTCAAGAAAAATTCCTAAAACTTTGAGCAAAGTTCACAAAAATGTTCTGGAGAAGCTGAAAATAGGGTTTCCATACTTTTCATCTGGAAGCAATACACTGCAAGGTGAGCTAAGCCTGATAAATTTTGACAGAATATGTCCTAAAAATTATTCCTACCTAGTTTGATAAAAACTAGCTTACTCATTCTAGAGAAGAAATTGACAACAATTTTCCAAGTGGTTGCTAAGGATGCCACACCAATGTTAGGAAAACCACCCTGAACATCATTTTGGTAGGGTATGTCACAAGGAATATTTATTGCCAAGTTTTAACCAAACTGGCCCAGCAGTGTTACAGAAGTTACAAATAGCAAATATAGATGGATGATGTATCCTGGTCATTCTACAAGCTCACATCTCGTTTGGCCAAGTGAAGTAATAAATGTGTCGTAAGATAAGCATGAGAGAACACAGTAAAAGCTAATCTCTTTATTGTGTAATTAGAGGCATACAAACAATGCCTCTCTCTGGCTTGATTGAAACAGTTAAACAAAATATTTGGGATTTAGATCAGTTGTGGGGCTGCTAGATTAGGTATGAAAGAGAAAAGTACAAACTTCAGGCCAAAGCACTTATATCCCCAACAAAAGCAAAACAAATGTACATTTTTCTATACCTGAAGTCAAAGTCTGTGGTGAATTGACTCTTCATTTTCTGGAAAATTGGATCCTGTGCAGTGGCCTGGGCCCTCCTTGCCAGAGACTCGGATGCTGCACTAGAAAATGTTGTTGTCACACTGGACACATTCTCAATTCCCACACCAAATGTGCTTACAAGCTTTTTCACAAAGTTCAGTGTGTGTGGGGTTATGGTTGCCTCAGCGACTGAAATTGAAGGATTTTACTCTTGCCTTTAATCTGGCTCTAAATGATTAAAAGAATACCTGTCTTTATTTACTTCTGCTTCTTTCCTAAGGTACCTAGTACTTAATATCATTTATAAAATATACTTCATTACCATATCTTCCCACCTATATTATCTTCACTCTGAAAGAATCTAACTGCTTGCACAACAATACCAAAGGCATATATTGGATCCATTAAATATTTCCTAACTATCAACTTTGTTTGGATCTGGTATTTTGCTTGCTTTAACCTAATACCTAAAATCTTAACTTTAGTCTCTTGACACATACATGTTTACAAATACTAATCTAGATCTTAGTATGCAGATACTGACAACATACCTGATCCCCGATTCTCAAAAGCCACAGCATAACACTTTGTTAGTCCCTGGCGTAACTGACGCAACACTTCCTCATACCAGTTCTCTCTGAACCAAACCATCTGAAATGCAGATTTTTATTATTATTCTTTATAAGAACAGTTCATAAATTTAATTAATTAAAAATTAACAGATAAAGACACTCAAAATTCACTTCAACAAACACCATGCCCTTTGTGTCACATCACGAAAACTTCTTATTCACTGAATCCTATGGGGTTTTTTTGTTGTTCTTTGTATTACTGTCATTCACATTTTTCTGAATGACACTAAAAGTTAAAAGCAAATGATGGATTTTTTTTTTTTTTAATCTAACAATGCAGCTTTCAGATCAAAACTGATGTTTTGAATATTTGTTTTCTTAAAGGAAAATAGAAAATATTGTTCAGAAATAAAGTGAAATTTACAGTGAAACATTTCTGGCAAACCTAAAAAGGGTACTAAAAAAGTCCATATAACTAGAACCTGAAAATATATACTTGAGAACCTCCTCAACAGGAGTTTTCCTCCGGAGATAAGGGATGTATCCCATTCCTCCTGTCCCTCACTGAAATCTCCAGTGTATGGAAAGTTATTATTGTAAACTTTTTTCCATTTTTTCACACCTTGCTTTAGTATAGGAAGGGTAATACTGCCTGTGATCATATGACTGTGAATTGACTTAAGCTCAGCAAGATGGTTTAGTTGCTAATTTAAATTTGCATAAAAACAATTAACATCTCTCTGATTCAGGCAGAAGAGGCAGTTGGCTTCATTGTTTGAAGTTTGTTGAGATGTCTAGATATGTGTTATCTCCCAATGCTCAAACACCAAAATCTATGCAACCAAAATATCACAAGAAGTTCAATGATGGATAGAAACGGGAACTTCAGTGTGGTTGCAATCAAGCACAATGGATATGAATATGCATTCTGCCCTTCCTGTAATGCTGATATTAAAATCAGCTATAGTGGCATGGAAGATATTATGTATTATGTTGCACATTAAAATATATTAAATGCAACAACAAATTTTCCATCACTGAAATCCATGTTCACATAATGTGGATGAAATGTGGATAAAGATATCATGTGCCAAGACACTGTTTGCCAACTTTATAGCAGAATATAATCTTTCATTTATGGTAGCAGATCATTTTTCAGATCTAGTCTAAATGTTTCCTGACTAAGAAATTGCACAAAAGTTCTCATAAAAATGAATGAAAACAAACAAACACTGCTCACATAGTGACCCAAACTTTGGGTCCTTATTAAAATACAGAAGTCAAAGACAAATGTTACAATGAAAAATACACCATTCTCAATGTAAACCCGCCATCTTTTGAAGTAGAACCTGCCAATCAAATTTTGCAAATCTCCCAATTTGTCCTAAAGCTGACTCCTCTGCTCTGTCACACAAATATGAAAACTCCTGTCGAAAGCTGTGATTTATTATTAACTTTCTTCAACCATACTCACAAAAATAACATTGTTGGACTGTTAAATACAAGACATATTTCTGGTTGAAAAGACAAAAATGTTCCACAACTCAACTGACCTGATCTACAATTCCTTCCAGTGATGAGAGTATGGTAGGATGCAGCTCTCTCTGCATATGCATGATGCGACTGCAGCGCCACATAGGGGCTGGCGCCCTAATGGGTCCAGCATCTGACTGACCCAAGACCCCACGTCCTGACCCACTGGCAGATAAACCTTGGGAGTTGGTGGGGGAGGTAATAGTCCCAGAAGTCTCTGTAAAACGAAAAACAGACATGTGTCATTGATAAACTACCATTGTGAGGTCAAGCCATACTAACCAGTCTCTAGCCAGTACCATCTACCACAGTGACAGCAGACCAGTACTGTACTTATCCCATGAGATGAAGCAAAGTAAAATAATTTAAATACAACATAGCTGCACTGCTGCTTCAGAAAGCAATAAAAAAATATGATACAGGTCTGGACTTACATAGGTCTGGACTGTGATATCATACTAGTAAGTCAGGATTAGAGCTGATCAACATAAATGTAAAAGTCCAACCTGTGTAAATATGGCTGTCATTGAAACTGATCACACATAATGTAATGTGCAACAAATACATATTGAGAATTAGCTTTACCAACACTTATTTGAAAGGTTAATATATTCTCTTTATATTTTACAGTATTTCTCCATCTATTGTATCTATCAGTTGTTTATCCAGTTAATCTGTCAGCAGTATACATTTTGGGAATTCTGAACCATACTGAAATTCAACATGACTGCACACTTTCTGTGCTAAAAAAAAGTGACAAAGAAAACATATCACAGTAGTTATGTTTACAGATCATCAATAAAGGTACCTAACACTGAGCAAAATGTTAAAGTGAAATAAATCTCTTAATGCATTCATTTTACTTTTACATGTTACTTCCCTTTATAGAAGAATACATATTTCTGATTCTACCACATAAAACTTTATTTTTCTTTTCCTCAATTGTTCAAAATGAAAAAAAAAAAGAAAAAATTTCCAAAGTAAAAAACATAAAATCAAGTATTTTATTGCATTTTGTTGTAATGAATGTCATAAAGGGTTTGCATGCTTTTCAAGAAATTTACAAAAAAGAACATATTTCAGTGAATAACAAATCAATTAGAAATTAAAAACAAGAACTATATTGATTGAAATTAGCATCAGTAACACCTGCTTCTTTTTACTGACTCATCATTAAGACTGTGAAAATGGCTAAATGGCTCAATTATGTGACATCAACACATCAAAATGATGTGCAGTTGTATCAAAATTTCACTGTACACCAAAACTCCAAAAATGTACCATATATACTTGCTTATAAATTGAGTCAAACTGAAAGCGACAATAATCCTGATCTACCATAGCATAATGTGCCACAGATCAGGGTCTATGTTGTTTGTTATACTGATTACTCCTAATAAACTGTACAGACCCAGATCTGCCAGCACAATATGTGATGGCAGATCTGGGTCTGTGCAGTTTGCAGGTGGACTCAATATTTTAAGTAAGTAAATACGGTACACTACTTGTAAATGTGTCTTTTAACAATCTGGAACAATGACTGTCTTGTTAAACAATAAAAGATCCCACATACAATCAGTTAGCCCTATACATGATAAATGATAAAGCAATTTCTAATGATCAGCATGCTTAATAACACTTGAATTTCTACAACTACTGATATTAATTATCAGATTTATCATAAATTGTTTTCCAGATTCAAAAACCCACCAATGCTTTAAGATTCTCCTTACATAAAAATATTTATTTAACAGCTATGGTAACAGTAAACAAATTTGCTTTTTCATGCAATAAACTTTGTTGAGTTTAGGAGGATCATATCTGCAAATATTACACATTTTACAAAATTAGATATCAAAATAATTACAAAGCTGCAAAGCTGACCTGAAAAAAAAATGTCATATTGGAAACTGAAATTCAGGAGCAGTTAAACTAACACAGTAATGGAGTCATTACAAAATCCCCTCCACCCACTTCCACACCATTCTAAGTGTAATAATCTAACCAAGACCATCTTTATATGTGGCATAAACTTTCGTCATTATAAGAATGCATATCACATTTCATGACAATATCTGAAATGGTTTGAAATATGTTAACTGTCACAGATGTGTCATGAAGAGATGGCTGGACACCATCTTTATTAAAAATGGGGATAACTTGTAAAATGTTATTACATCTCTATTTTTTTAAAACTAAGTAACAGAAAGAAGAGAAACCAAAAAGTTTATTAAAATCAACAAATAAAATTATTTTTCTGAATTTCAAGATGAAAATTTACGAGGAACTTAACAGTATTGTGAATTAAATCACAAATAATCCAAACAGTTCAAACACAAGTCCAAAAGTATAGAGTGTTCTGAATGAATTCCAATATTGAATGTGCTGATGCATCAATAGTCTTGAATAGGTTACATGTACCAAAAGTCTTTATGAATCACAATGATATAATTCAGAATGTCTTTGAATAAATTCACAATAATACTATAATAATGACTTAGTCCAAAAAGTCAATGAGCACTTTGTAATGCCAATGAATAATTTAAATAAATGATTCCACACAAAGTATATTTGGAAACAACACTAAATGATTCCAAAGACTGACCTTAAAATGGGAATTAATAATTGTGTTTACAACCAACCTTATATAAAAACCAAAGACACAATAAAATGTCCTGGATATGGGTCACAAGTTTGTTTCCAGAACATTCTAGGTATGTAAATAAGTTAGACCTTGAACTCAAATATCAGTAAACAGCTTGTTTATAACTTAAAAAATCAGGTACACACAAAACTATCCTCAATCATGGACAAAGGTAAAGCAAACAATATAAATTAAATATACATAACAAGGCAGATGAGACTGCCCATTTTGAACAAGTCATACTGTCTAGTCATGATACAAGACCGCACCAAGTATCATGAAGATATGTCAAATAGTTCAAGTATGATGGCTGGATGGATTCTTATATGGAACACAAACAATTGGCATTATAAAAATACATACCAAGTTTCATGAAGACATCTCAAATGGTTCAGGAGATATTAACCAGAGATGAGTGTGATAGATGAATGCAATCTATACTAAAACTGAGGATAAATCTTTAAATGCTGACCTTGCAGACTTCATTTTTTGTATATAACACAATGTCCAGTCATCATACAAATACATACTGTATTGACAAGCTCACTCCAATATTATACCAATCAGCTTAGGCTTTAAGATGGCTACAATTAACAGCCCACCTGTAACTGTTGTAAATGAGGCTGAACTCAATGGATCAGGTGTGGGTGGTGCACTTGGCAGTGCTGGACTGACAACACTGATAGGTGTGGTGCTTGGAGCCACTGTTGTGGTACTAGTAGTGCTGGTAATGCCTGTAAGGGAAACCTGGGAGTTGCTTCGACTCAGTGTGGCAGCCAGATCTCCACTCTTGTCTGGAATTATATAGGAATCATTTTGTTGATAGTTATGTGCAATCAATTGTATGTCTCATTTAACAACAATGCAAGAAATCCTAAGAAAAGAAATATGCTATTCAGTAAATTTTTATGAAATCCTAGTGTTGGGGCTTTGTATAAGTGTTTAAAGGTCACAGGACAAGAAATCAACTCTTGCTGTAATTGGATCATTTACTTCAATATTACTGGGCTTTTCAACTGGGCATGAAATTTGTCCACTGTTTAGTCTATGTATCTTTGACATTGGGATCCAGCTATGACCTCAATGTTCTTATTACCAGTGCATTACCTTGCAAAACAATTCTGTAGCAACTCATGTATTACAGGATCCTCTAGTAAATCTAAGGGAAAAATATGATTAAAAATCAACATACTTAATTTATAGTAAATCCAAGGGGAAAATGTGGTCAAAAATCAATGTATTTAATTTATAGTAAATCCAAAGGAAAAATGTAGTTAAAAATCAATGTATTTAATTTATAGTAAATCCGAGGGGAAAATGTAGTTAAAAATCAATGTATTTAATTTCTAGTAAATCCAAGGGGAAAATGTAGTTTAAAATCAATGTACTTAATTTGAAAATATGGTTAAAAATCAATTTAATATAGCAAATCCAAGGGGAAAATATGGTTAAAAATCAATGCATTTAATTTACAACTGTGAATCCAAACGTTACTCATAATACATTCTTTAGCATACTAAGCCATGCAAAACCAAGACACTGAAATAGGATGAACTATGAAGACAAAAGGTGTAACTGTGGACAAGCCAAAAGGTGTAACTGTAGACAAGCCAAAAGATGTAACTGTAGACAAACCAAAAGGTATAACTGTAGACAAACCAAATGGTGTAACTGTAGACAAACCAAAAGGTGAAAATGTAGACAAGCCAAAAGGTGTAACTGTAGACAAACCAAAAGGTGTAACTGTAGACAAACCAAAAGGTGTAACTGTAGACAAACCAAAACATGTAACTGTAGACAAACCAAAAGGTGTAACTGTAGACAAACCAAAAGGTGTAACTGTAGACAAACCAAAAGGTGTAACTGTAGACAAGCCAAAAGGTGTAACTGTAGACAAACCAAAAGGTATAACTGTAGACAAACCTTTTAGGCAGCATTTCATCCTAAATAATTTAAATTACACTTAAGGATTTTTTAATTAACTCAACAAAATATGATCAAATACAAATTCTTGCATGACAGTGAATTTTTTCTTAGATTCAATTAAGCCATGAAAGTTGTCAGAATAATGGTGCAGTGCATTACAATCTGAACTCTGATGATAGGCATGAATGATGTTGCTATGTGTACATAGTAATATGGGTAATAGACAGTGACAAATACATGGAATTATTTCATCGAGCTGTGCAAACACATTAATATGGGACATAGATACTGACAAATACTTGGAATTGTTTCATACAGCTATTACAAAGTATTATGGGTAATAGATACTGACAAATACTTTGAATTTTTTCATCAAGCAGTCAGTTCTGTGACTGAATATATCTATCCTGCATTATATACAGGTGATCATGTTTTGACAACAGTGCCACCCACTAACTGCAGTGAACCGGTCTCATCACTTGATGAACTATGGCATTTAGCATATGTTTACTCCAACTTAATTATGCTTCCATCCTATTAAAACTCTTCGAACAGGCAAGATACCTAGAAATGCTACGCGACAATCTGGAATGTGTCAACATATATATACAGTAAATTCTGCCACTTCTGAGAGAAATTACTTTCAATGTATTGGCTACCTTCAACTTTAAATTAACATCACAAGGGTAAACAGTTTCACAATAATCTGTCCCCCGCCCATCTCTCTCTCTCAGAATGCTGTGCAGGAATGCTTGCAACCTACAAACCTGATCATATATCATTTTCAGTGTAAATGCTTTATGAGCTTATGTTAAAATATGTCCCTAATTACTGTCCTAAATTAACGGGATTGTATAAAATCATGACATCATATTATACATGTCAATATCCTCTCAACAGATCTTAGACTGAAACTCATTTCTATTGGTAAAAAAGGGAAAGCTATTGAAAGTATCCACTCCCTTTCTCCCAATCAACATATCTCACATTTTTTACTGCTATCAACTAGTGCAAGTGTGATCTAAGTACCATCTGTGGCTATACACTAGTGCATATGAGACATTAGTATAGTCTGTGCTCTGTTTCTCTGAAGAACATCATCCTTTCTGAAGGTATGGCTGAGTCAGTCTTACAGACAGGCTGAATGGCCACAGCACATATAATCTATTGGTTGATTAAATTTGTGTAGCTATTGTTGGAAATTATGACTGACACCATTTGGGCAGGACAATTTCCAAATCCAATGGAAAAACACAGTAACATTGAAGCAGTATGCCACTTTTATTTCCAACAACATCGTGGGCTAAAAAAGATCTTGAATTAATAAAAAAAATGTTTATTTTTATATCCTCTGTTTATCTTGTTTAAAAAATTGTATGTGTGCTTGCTTTTATCATTTTCATAATGCATATTAGTAAAATTAAATGTAGATTACATTAAAAGTAATCACTTACATCTCTCCCTCTGCTCTATCTTCAAAGTGAGGTACAAGGTGCGGATGGGGAAGTAGACTGCTTGAGGGTACATCCGCCCCACCTGACTCAGTAGATTCATGATCAACCGACCCTCATTTCGTATTAGGCAAGTCAAAAGCTGAGGAATCCTGACAAAGGAAACATTTCTATCATGATAATTCTATGATCACTGGACATGTTGCGTATTTTGAAATATAGATGACCTCAAAAGGTGCATGTAAGGAACAGAATATAAAAGGCTGCAATGGAACAGATCCCCTCTATTTTAAACCATGGATCTTTAAGGAATCATATAAATGCACTTTTTCATTTGTTTACATTCCAATTCATTGTAAATTTTATGGTTGGTACAAAGCCATGAATTTTAAGAACCAATGCCAATGACCGTTCTATGGAAACAATGGGACCCCTTCCCAAATTAATAAAATAAAGTACAGATAAAATTGTATTTACAGCATATGAAGGCAAGGGTCGGCATATCAATCCAACCAATGCTGTAAAACATGTATCATTGATGCCAAGCTCATGAGCTTGAGTGAGCATGTCACATAATGAATTCTTGTAACTTTGTATTGATTTATCCCAAGTATGACGAAAATCCACTGGTTTAGGAAACATAAGCAATGAAAAACTGTAACCATGTTAGGTCTCACCAGAAATTAACATGGTTTCACCCAAAAATTTGAAAACTGATGCCAAAAACATAAATAAATTCTCCAGCCATGTGAACAAAACTGAGAAGTCTGATGGACAAGATTACAAATTGTTCACAGTACAAAAGATACTGCTCCAGATTCTCTGTAATATTTACATCAAATGTATGCCAGTCTGGGCACTTTTAGTGATACAGTAGCTGGCTTTCTATTAATCTGCATAAAATCCACTAGTCTGAAAATTTATTGATATTTAAAAAATATAATGAGGACATTAAATGTCCACCTCATGTACCTATGAAGAAATGAATGGGGCATAGTTTAATCATGAGATTATTGACAAGTCTTAATCACATGAACCTTTGGCTAAGGTATGCAGCCTTGAACTGAAGTAACAATGCAGAAACCATTATTTCCTTATCAGAATTAACATAACCATTGCCTCTAGCCTTGAAAACACAGTATTATTGGCTGCTTTGTTATCATAAATGATAACCATCCACAACATTTGGTCAAGGAACCTATCACCGAACAAAAATTATTCTGCAAAACCGATTTTTATTTTAGCAATAATGACCTGTGCCTTTGACATTTTGACCTTAAAACCAACAGCCCTCTTCAATACCTTAAGTGCAAGCCTACCACAAACTACTTGTCTAGACCTGTATACCAGAACCAAAGTTTTTTATGCAAAATCCATTTTTTTGTATCTTCATCACAGTGACTGTGAACTTTTGATCTTTAAATCCACACACATCTTCCTTATATCATGTGCAAGCTATCTATAATGTCTGGTCCCAGTCCATTACATAGAACCAATGCTATTGTGCAGAAACCAGTTTTCTTCTTTCAGTTACAGCAACCTTGACTTACAACCTTTTCATCCCAAAATCAATATGCTTATTTTATCCCAAAGAGCAAGCTAACCGCAAAGTTTGGTCCAGGTATATGGTGAAAAACTAATGCTGTTGTGTGGAAACCATTTTACTTCATTCAGTCACTGTGACCTTCACTTTTGATATTTTACCAAAAAAAATCAATAGGATTCAATCCAACCCCAAGTCCCAGCCATCCACAAAGCTCGGTAACTACTGATGGTGGAGTACTTAGGTAATTGTACCCAGACCATCTTTCTCCTTTTGGCAACACTGACCTTGACCTTTGACCTATGGAGCCCTGCAATCCATTTAGTACTTCCTTACCACAATGCATGCTATGAACAATGCTTGGTAGAGGTAAATGCTGAGTAACTGAAAATAAGAACGGTTAATGGACCAACATGATCCCAGCATAATATCCTACACAAAACAAGGCTTCCTACAGTGAAAAAGGCTTGCAAATATTAATGATGACTACTTCATCACATCCTTACCAAGGTAGCCATTGGACTGGAGGTACACCAACACAGTATTTATCTACCGCTTCTGCCAGAGTTGACTTATCATCATCATATGTCAACAACCAAAGGACCTTTGCCAGATACTTCCTCGATTTGCTCTCATTCTGGTGACGACAGGCATGCAGGAAACATGTGATAGCAGAGACACCTAAATGCATTTGCCTGGAAATACAAAATTACCATAAACACTACATTATACAATCATCATGTAGTAAATGGTACTACTTATACTTCTATATTAAACCATCTTTCATTGGTTGGACATGAAGTTTTATAATATTTTATAAAGAATCCTTCTTGTTTTCAGTGCAAGACAGTCACAAAATTTGGTCCCGGAAAAAGACTCTGAACTCTTAAGTTATTTTGTAGAAAAGATTTTTCTTCTTAAATCATGACCTTGACCTTTGACCTACAGACTTCAAAATCATTAGGTGCCTTTTTTGTCCAAAATGCAAGCCATGTAAAATGTTTGGTTATAGTTTGTGCCATGAGACTAAAGTCATTTAATGTAAACCATTTTCCTTCTTTGCAGAGTTACAATGAATGAAATTAGAGCTAAAGTCTAACAGTGATAAAATGACGTGTGCAAATAAACTGTTTAATAAAAAACTTTCTCATTCTACTTCCAGACCTGTTTACTCTAACAGATGTCTATCTGTAGTTTGCCAAAGTCCTGTCCATAATTAAATATACCTGCCCCATAGTTCTTCATCATAACTCCAATAGCTGGTCTAACAACAGTCTGAAGTACCTCATAGGGTATCTCTCCAGTGTTGCTGATCCCCATTTAACCTCCTACTTCTATATCAAACATAGTTTTCTTTAATTGGTTAATAGAAGTCACAATTCATAGTGTCCATCTTCATCTCTATTACACATAAAATAGTGGCAGTTCCTGCTTGGGAACCCATGCTGCATGTTCGCGTATATACACAAATGACTTGTGTCTCAGTGAGAATTTTTCTGCGCGAGTGTTAATATAAATTCACATAACTGCAAGATGTTGGTAAGGCATATAGGTATGAATCGGGAGTTTACTGTAAATTCTTCATCAAGGCAAAACAAAAGCAGTACTTTTCAGAAGTATTCATTAAGCATTATTGTTATTTCATAAAAAAAATCAGACTCATGTTACATTCTGCCACTTGTATCTGCTTGCATGTTACACACTCAGATGTTTTTTGGATCTAACTTAGCTTTACAAGTTTTTGCTGCTCTAACAAAAAAAAATATGTTTAACAAAGTGACTGTTGTACCTGTCCCTGGTGAAGACTGACTCCAAATAATCTCCCCAAAGAGCCCAGGCCTTGACTAGTGTATCATGCATCTGCACTGCTGCCGAGAAAGCTTTGTTGGCATCATCAGATCGTCCAATCTGGGCCAGGAACATTCCCTTCAAAGCATAAAATTCTGCAGTCATTTCCTTTGTGAAATACTTCAGATTGGTGGACTCAATCACCTCCAGTCCCTGTTGAAACAAAAAATAAAAAAAAATAAAATGATTTTTCCTTCAAAGTGATGTATTTATGCATTCCTGTTAAACATTCAATAAAACAATTCACTGCCAACTTTACTATCTATTAAGGATCAACTCTAAACATATTTTTTACATCTAAAAAATAAAACATTTACAAGCTGTCAGTACTGTATCACTAACTGGTATTATTTGTACCATTCCCAATAAATGGATTGGAAAGTATTCTACAAGAAACGAGTGAATATTAGAAACAAAATACTCTACATTACATGCATTTACAGTCGGACTCTGTGGAAGTATTTTTGTGGACAACAGTAGCAAGCTTCTCAAAATCACTAAGGGTTCAATGACACTAAAGTGTAACTTTTCAGTTTTTTTCTTTTAATGCGCCATGCTATCCTCTTTAGTGACATGATTGATGAACTGTATGTGAAGAGACAGTAATGCCCTTTCTCATAATTTTACCATGAAACACCGACAACCAACATACCTTGAAACAATGACAACCAACATACCCTGAAACTCCAACAACCAACATACCTTGAAACACCGACAACCAACATACCTTGAAACACTAATAGTCAACATACCTTAAAACACTGATAAGCAATGTATGTTGAAACATCGATAGCCATGGCAACAGTTATTAAAATTTTTCTTAATTGTAAATAACAGTCCGTCACCCTAAAAGATACATCTTTTTCTTCCTTTTTTAGTTTCTAATATCATTATCAGTCATCAAGAAAAATCTCCAACACTGATTAACTGGATTAATGAAACTAACTAATTGCTCTTCCGTATTACTAAATGAACCTGGATGAGTTACACAAATTGTGTCCGCAAATGGAAAACACTCCAGCCCAGTTGATCTATGTTGTGGTGTTCCACAGGGGTCTGTTCTTAGACCTGTTCTCTTCATTCTATACACTCAGCCACTCTCAAGTGTCATAGATCATCATGCAGTGTCTCACCAATTGTATGCTGATGACACCCAAATATACAAATCTAGCCACCCAACTGAAGTTGAAGCTACCATCCAAGGTGTAGAGAGGTGCATTTCCGATGTGAAATCATGGGTGACATGTAACAAGCTGCAGATGAATGATGATAAAACTGAAGCCATTCTGATTACAACACAAAGACTTTCTCATTCACATCCTTTACCTCAGACAATAAATATCAGCAACACCAACATTAAATTCACACAGTCAGGATGAAACCTAGATGTTACTCTCGACAGTACTCTCTCATTGCACCAACATGTCATGAACAAATGCAAGGCTGCATATCTTGAGCTGAGACGCATCAGCTCCATTCACAAGTATCTTTCAGTTGATGCCACAAAAACACTTGTGTGTTCCTTAGTACTTTCAAGACTGGACTACTGTAACTCAATTCTGTCTGGTTCGTCTCAGAATCTACTCCAGAAACTTCAGAAAATTCAAAACACAGCTTCTCGGATCATCCTTAGAGTACCACAATCAGAACACGACTCCCCCCTGCTCTGTACCCTACACTGGCTATCCATTCGATCCAGAATTAAACACAAAATTTGTTCTTGTGCTACATTTCACTGATGGGCTCCAGTCCAACATACCTATCTGACCTCACCCATGTGTACACACCACCAAGATACTTACACTCCTCTTCTGACACTCATATTCTCATTATTCCCACTATGAAAATGAAATCATATGGACAACATTCTTTCGCATACCAGGGCCCAGCAACATAGAATGAATTGCCCACTGAACTCAGACACAAAGACACAGTGATCTCATTCAAGAGCGCTCTTAAAACTCACCTACTTCAATTGCAAGAACAGACTTAAAGACCTAATAATGTTTCCTTACCTTAAATATTTACAGCATGTTTTCTGTTTTCTAATTTCGTGGTGTTTGTTTTTATTTTTGTAATCATATCATTATATATGTTTTAAAGTGTTGTCAAATGTTGTAAAGCGCTTAGAGCTTCTAAAGATTAGGTGCTATACAAAGTCCTCATTATTATTATTATTATTATTAGTTAGCTCATGATCTAAGGGTTGCAGGTTGGATACCCATTGAGGCCAGCACATGTCAGCTACCTTGCTGTATCCAGGGGAAAGGCAATTAGCTATTTCCTCAGCATGATAGAGCCAATAATGTGCTAAAAAGTCCTGTTAAAACCAACAAAAACAAAAAACCACATGGATCAAGTACGCTTTGGAGCTACTAGACTGGTTCTCTGGCCTTAGGTTCCTCATCAGGGAAACAATGGAAACTGGGAACCAGAAAACCATTAGGACCCAGGCACATCATTAAAACGAAGAGGCTAGTTCCGTTCCACATCTACCAAAGAGTCTTAACAATTCAAGCTTAAAAAAATTTTAATACTGATATTTTAAAATATCGCTAAAATGTACCTCATTGAGTTCATTTTTGCCCATGGTGCTGGACATCTGGAGGTAGCATTTGACCTGCTGCCGTATCTTCTGGAAACAGTCAACTATTGGGACACTTGGTATGGTATGAATCCTAAAAAAAAAAACCAACGAAAATACTATTATTATTTTCTTTGATCCTAAAAATGGATTCCTTGAGGGAAAAAAAAAAATTCTTTACTGAATGACAGTTTTACTGAATTCACAACATGACTAAATTTCAAGTTTTCACAACATGACTAAATTTTCAAGTAAAAACTATCTACTCCATCATCATGAATTCTGTTGGAAATGTGGTGAACATTCAAAAATTAGATTTATGATTTTATATAAAATAATTTGGAATGTATGAAATTTTATACAAAAAGCACAAAATGCATGAAATTTCATAGTTTACTATTAGATCTCTGGGGGATAATTTTGGACCTATCCAATCATAATATATTTGAGTATACACAACATTGCAAAAGCTGCCTGTCCAAGCGAATAAAGATGCTCACCACATCATTTTGGTTTGTTTTTGTGTTATAGTATAAAATCATATCTGCTTGTTGAAACAGACATCAGACAAGTGTGACTTTCCCACGTATAGAGGGATTGTACCAAAAATGTAATCAATCAACAGTTACTGTTGGAGTGGGTGGAGAGGGCTCAAGAGGCTGTGCCCGTATTATGATTCAGCAAGTATTACAGAAGATAAATTTGAATCCAAAATTTGATTTCTTCTTCAAATACATTACCCAATCATAATACATTAGGAGAATATGTAAGAGTTGAAAAGAGTTACATCTTCTCATCCCAAAGTTGGTACTGTCTCTGGTTTCTTTGCATATCTGAAGCAGATATGAATGTCACTTGAGATATGGGGCAGGGTAAGCACATGATAAGTAGCAGATGTAGAGAAATGTTTGTCATTATGATCCTGCTCCATAATCTTTGAATGCAGCCTGTTGTACTGTCGATATAGGTCCCACTAGATCAAAATGAGCGAAAAGATCTCTCTGATAAAAGCTGGAGGTCACCTCTGACCTACACCCCAAGGCTTGAACAATGTCAACTAGAGAACCATTGCACTTTAAGGCTAAACTAGTGGTGACTGCCTTAACCTCATTAGCCAATGTCACTGGTCCTGGTGGGATGCTGTACCATGCCTGTACTGGCCTGGTAGTCTGTGCAATATCGGTATGCTATGGTTTTGGCACTGGGCAATGGTGGTGTGATAACTGTGAAGGAAGCTAGTGATGACAAAGATTTCCAAATCTTTTTCTGAATGGACAAATCCTTCTCCCTCCAGAGCTTTTGTCAAAAGGAAGCTGATGACAAAGGCGGCATCAGTAATATTTATGATGTCCACATTGTGTGAATTCTTGGATCTCTGATTAGCCCAGATGAACTGCAAGGCCATGATGGTCGTCCATCTGTATTTAGCTTGACGAATGAGGTGAAAAATATTTGTCTACAATGAAGAGGGGCCCTGAGTGGCCAAGTGGTCTAAGGCGCTCACCATTACAGATCACTGCCATCTCACCTCTGTCTGCATGGGTTCGAGTCTCGGGTTCAGCCAATGTGGGTATGTGATAAAGCTTGCCAGCAGCTTCTCGTGGGTCATGGTTCTTTCCGGGGTTTTCCCAGGTTCTTCCTCCACCATTTATTTTCTTGGTCATCCAGATAAATAAAAATGGATTAGTCTACCAAATTCAAATGCTACTGTTTAATACTTTTTGGTCCTTGATCAAAAGTGAATTACATCTTCATCATTCTTGATAATAATACAATTTTCCTTAAAAAGTCTGATTCGTATTTGTCCCAGGAAGAAAGTCTCTCATTTCTATAATAAATTCAACGATTATTGTTTTGTTTCGTGTTCATTTGCTGCTATGACTATCACTGACAAATTTTATGATAATAAATATTTTGCTTTCTTTTCATACTGGTACCACTTTTCTAATTTTAATACCATAGCTCTATGTATCTGCCTCATACCCTGAAAATAGTCTGTGAATAAAACAATCACACATTTAAACAGTCTGCTATAAGAAACAATGGACAAATATATTACCACTTACCTGCTGAGGGAGTCTAAGCAGACACCAGTCAAGTTGTGTTTCCTTGCTATCTTTCCAAAGTGAATAATAGCCTGTGCTGAAGCATGAACCCCCAACATGGCATGGTTGTTTTGCTGCAATGGATACAGGAAATAGGGGATCCAATGAACAGGGATAAGACAACTGAATCATATACATGTACTGGCATCCAACCAGATCTAATAAAAGAAACCCACATAATTTCACCTTCAAACTTAGTATTCTGCATATTTCATCATTACAGAAACAAAAATACTTTACCTATTTATCAGTCATCCTTTCACAAGCAATTGCCTGCTTCTAAAATTATTAAAAATCTGCAGCATTTCTCATCTGCTATAAAGCAGTTGTCATCATCTAACTTGATGGAATACATTTTTGTTCTTTGAGTGATATGTTCTATTTTAGAAAAGAGAAATTTTAAAACACATCCATGCCTTATATTTAAAAGTGAAAGATCATTTTAATATGCACAATTTATCTAGAAATGACATCATAACCTGAACTTATGGCTGTAAAATATTCCATACCAATGGATCCCAAAATGATGTACATTTGATGTTGTCAGTAAAACTGAATTAATCTACTAGATATAATCTTCCACCATTTTTAATTCCTTAATGTACGTAGTTTTGAATCATACGCGACATACAACTATAAAGAAACAAGAGTCGATACAAGGGACTGACTCTCTACTGACTGAAAAGAATTTCCAGGCACCATTTTTATTTAGGACCAACTCATAAAAAGTCTTTTGGTGAAAACCCCAATTACTATCACCATCCATTCTGGCAGAGTAACCATAACAAAATTTTCCACGATGGTCATGTGGATGTCTGATACACATCATGTTCATTTACCACTAACTACACACCATAAGAAGTCAGGTGAAAACCTCATGTCAACATGATTTTCTACTTAGGAGATGTACCGACAAGAAGATTTCTATGATGGCTGTCATGGTGGCCATACTGGCTGTCCAAGTGGCACCATTTTCATTTAGGATCACCTATTTCTTGGAATGAATGCATGTGTAAAGTATGTAATGTATGCATAAAAGTTTCATGGCAATCCACCATGTAATTTAGGTGGACCTGCAATAACTTCTACTTGAGGATAGATGGGTGACAGACAACAGGCTTTCCCATAATCACCTCTGTTGCACATGCATGACCAACATACACATGATTAATGCACTGTGGTTCATGGCCACAACCTTAATAAGTACATCCACAAATCATTCTATTGTTTTATCTTTCCCAGTATACAGACTTACTTTTACAGGTACTTTAGGTTTAGAAAATGTGGATGGAAATCAACTGTCAAGTTATATTATTTTTAATAACCCTGACAACAAATGGAGGATGCCAATGTATCCGTGAATGCATGAGATCAGCGGTTATAAAGATTTTATTCGTCTCTGAGAGTCTTCAACAAAAGGTCTACTGATAATGTAAGGTCTGTGAGTGAGTGGTTTGGAATTTCAACGTACCTTTAAAAAAATTTCAGTCATATCGCTACAATGTCTGCAGTGTGGCAGTTTGTAGTGATGTCTAGCACTGGGACATCATGCCACAAACATGTAGTATCATGTCCCACCCAGTCACATTATCCTGACACCAGGCCGACCAGTCATAACACTAACCTCTTAATACTGAGTGCCTAGCGAGGCAGCTGTTAGTACCATTTTTACGAGTCTTTGGTATGACCCGGCCAGGGTTCGAACCCGTGACCTCCCACATCCAAGGTGCACGCTCTAACCAGTAAGGTCGTTTACTGAACCAATATAACAAAATTGTAATGCACTATGCCTTTAATAACCAACAGTCTTAACTGAAAAGCTTACTTACTGATGCATAAAAAAGATACATTCAATCCAAATAATATCACATCTTCCAACTTGATCTCAACAAATACCAACTGTTTTAAACATTGTACTAAACATCTGACTCAATGCACACTATCTCAAAATGAAAATGTGGCAGAAAGATTAAAATTGATGGTCACAGAAGTCCGATATTTTAAAAGATATAATGACTGGTAAGATAGATCAGAATTGCTTACAGGGTCCTGTCCAGCATGAGTCTCATAGTTGTTGACGATAAACTGATAGTGATGCTGTCTCCAAGTGAAGATGTCGCTCCAGTGGGACAAGTCATCAGAAATCATAGGCAGTCGATTCCTATAAAATAAGTGATTGATTAAGTGATTAATTAAGATTCCAAAGTAAAACAATCAATTAGATGAACAATCTGTATTCTTTCACCAACACTAAAATATGTACAATACTACGTATGAACTAAAGGTCATCTTCAACAGATGTATTATATCATAATCAATCAAACTATGAGTTGGTTAAATTTGCCATTTGTTTATAGTAATCATTTCATTTCAATTAAGAAAACTCAAGCAGACATTACAACAGTAATAAAATCAAAAATGTTTGACAGGGGAGTTGGTAAAGGAAAGAAAAAAGATTACTGTGATAAAAACATGAATTTCAATGTATATTTAGGCCTCTTGTATAAAACTTCAATGTGTCAATTACAGGGTTTTAATTTACAGAATGAAGTAGAGAGCGAATTTACAAAAGGAAACATATAAGAAAACATTTATCATGACCCCATATTCTAAAAGCGTGCAAACAAAATTTCAAGCTCAATCTCCAGCTAGCAATCTTGGGTGTGATACTTGCAGTACATTTAGAAGTATACAAAAAACTTTTTTTTAGAGAGCTTTATGATTGCAATGACTGTAACTTTATTTTACATAAAATTTCATAATGTCAATATTTCATTGTAATCTTCTGCTTCACTTATGTGCTAAGAAGCCAGGCCACACATTAAAACATCCATACCGCCATGTTTTGACTATGGCCTTCATGTCATGTAGACTGGAGCTGCGGGTGATGTTGGCTGGTTGCAGGCCCTGGTTGATCTGAGCTGCCTCCTGTAACTCCATAATCTGCTGGGCAGCCTGCCGAAAAACATCAAATATACAAAATAGCCCCTTCATGAAGGCAGATTACAACTGGCTATGTTGTAAAAGCTCATTTCGATATATATAAATTAAACTGACCTTTCCCTATTTCATATATTGTTGACAATAGATTGAGAATATTAAAAGATTATGACAAAAAAGATTGTTTAGCATAGGCACTAAGTTAAGTTGTGTCGAGGCCCTTTTTTTTAAAGTTCCTCTGAAATGACATTTAAACAAGAATATCAGGTCAATGAGTACATTTAAGAAGACTTCCATTTTGGTAATACTGTTAGATACTAACTCAATTACCGCCCCAAATCAATCCTTACAAATTAAAACAAACCATTTTTAAATAAGAATTTTATTCTCATTTGTCACATTTAACTTTACATGGTATATGGCACAAAATAATTACAAGGCCTGGGCTTTGAATAAACTTTCATATATTATGATAATTTTTCATAATTAATTGCAGAGGCCAATTTTTAAACAATCACAGAATTTTTATTTGTCTCTAGTGTCACTAAAAAACTTCAATTTTCTATCTGAAATGAAGATGTTTGAAATATCTGTATTATTCCTCAATTAAAACAGATGATGTTTTACTTGAACATTAAGCATGCAAGAAGAAATAAAATCCAGTCCTAATTCCTGAATTCGACTGAAAAATGTCATTTTTATCTATGGATTTCCGTAAGTCTTTATTGCAGAATTAAAAAAAAATGTTCCATGTCCTGTATTCTCAGATCATTTTGAGCAGAAAACTCTTGCTGAAAACGCCAATATCAGATGTGATATTTAGAGTACATTAATGTCATTGAAATTTGGAATCTTGATAAAGGAAAAAAAGACTGAAAATATCATTGAACTTTAACAATTCTAATTACAATTACAGAATCTTTAAATTTCTAAACTTTGACCTTCACTTTGACCTTCAGCTTGGGATTCCAGCTTATGTTTTAAATACTGAGGCCAAGATGGACAGTTTCAAAACTAAAGAGATGAGTTTCATTTTTCTGCTGTCTCAAACTCAGACAAAAATCCTGCCATTGGCAAAATTATCAACATCAAAATAAAAAGAGACATGGTAAACATTATTTGGCAATTATGATGAAATATACTGAATTCATTGATTTTATTCTTTTTCTATAGTTTACTCCAGGACCATCTATGGTTCAGACCCTTATCTACATCTGAAAATGATTAATTTCTTTTAAATATTTTGACTTTTTAAACCAAGCTTTTGCATCTCAATGCAAGAACAATCATATCCATTTCTATTCCAAGAGAATGGCTTGGCCAGTGTTAATTCTGTGACATTTTAGTCCAGGTCACCTGGATATTTGTTGATTACAGTTAATTCTTGCATGCTTCTATTTCAAGGCAAATGAATCAGCTTGGGCTTCTAGCAGTGAACCATTTAATACTGTTCATTTGGCTTCCGATACTTCCCAAAGTGCCTGTTTAGCAAACAGGGTCATGTAGTATTTACCCCTTCTCAAAATTAGACTCATCCAGCATCCCATCATGCATCTGGATGATGTCAGTTATGACTACCATAGGGTACTATGGGTTCCAAATTAATGGCTTGTTATTAACATTAGCCAAGTCATTCACCTGAGTGGAAATGAATATGATAGTGTTTGCATTGAGAGTTCCAGAAGGTTGGTTTAAAATTTAAAAAATAATTGAAATAACTGAACTATTTTAGCAATAATAATCCTTTTTACTTACAAACAATCACATGCAGACAGAGTTCTCAGAGAAAACTAAAAATCTTAATGTTCAGGCCACAGTCTATGCCATCATCATCAGGGCTAAATCTAAGAAACTGGAACTGGTTGCAAAATCACCATTAGATCCAAATGAATTTAGTTACAGTCAAAAAAATATTTTTATTAATGCACCTTAGTCATTTTTTAATGGCAATTTAACAAAAGAAGAACAGTGCTGAAAACACTCGCCTGCAGAAGAGGGACATGTATGTAAGTCACAATACTTGGTAGCCTTCTCCATTCTTTGATTGCCAAGTTGCTAGATACTTCCACTAATCTTTCAATCTGGAATGTAAAAATATTAATATGTACACAAGATATGATTGAAACAAAGTAATAATAATATTTACATTTTGATAATTCTTCCATAGGAGGTATGAAAAGAGAACAAAGAGCATGTGTGTAACAATGAATTTTTCTCGCTCGTGCATGAAAAATAAACCCAAACTAATATTTCCATACCACAAGTGAAGCTGTTTGATGATCATGTTCACTTTTTCTGGTTACTGTGAAACTTTTGAGAGGAATATAAAAATGACCTTTACTTTCTTTTCTTCAGAATCATGTCTAAAGTTTCATTTTGAAACATTCTGACAAATCTCAAGGAAGTCACCAAGACATCTTTATTCTCCTAAAGTTGATTTCAAATATGCATCTCGTGAGATGACCGTTTTGTATAATATCTCTCTAACTGTACAAAAGACATTTATCATTGAGTAATATACAGTATTTCCATGCAATAGCACATAAACCGACATATATCCTGAAATCATGAACTATATACATGTTTTATAAGTGGGATCAAATTGCAAAGAACCAGAACTACCATCACTTAAAGCACTAGGAAATCTGGGTCTACGCAGTTTGTTGAAAGTAATCAGCAGAACATACAGCACTGACCCTAATCTGCTGGCATATTATGCAATAGTAGAAAAGGGTCTATAAAGTTGACAGCAGGACCTGGATTATAAACACATATATAAGTTATATTAATACCATTGTAACCATATTGAGGTGGTGGTCCTCTGGGTGACAGATGGCAATGTAACCTCGATAAAGATTGACCTTCCATGCCATCTCTTTCGGGCAGCTCATTTCCACCTGCAAAGAAATTAAGACAGTAATATGGTGACAGATACTAAGAAATAAGTTTCCAGCTTCACTAAAGGGAAATTTTATTATTTTTTCCCTATAAAGTATCCAGTGGTGAATTATTTTCACAAGAATTGAAATGAATATATACAACAGAATCTCCTAAATTTAATTCTTATCATAACTTTTAAAAATGTCAGAAAACTTGTCTGTCCAATAAAGGAATTTGGCAATCAAAGTCATGCACAAAAACCATCTACTTGTGTCATCATCTTTAAGCAACATTTAAATGAATGGATATCACATTACTGTGACAGATATCATACTACTGAGACTTCATAGTGCCTGGTACTCATAAGAAGTAACAGATAACCTTATGTTTTTAAACATTTTAAAACTATAGATGAAATAAATATTCTGCATTAAAGATTCACTAACCCTTGCTGGCAGTCTCAAAGAAACAACAACCAGATTCAAAATAAATGTCAGAAACAAGGTCACTGAACAATGTATGTTAGTACAGGTACAAAGCTTTCCACTAATGTACTAGGACTGTTTCAACACAATCAAAAATTCAATTCACCCACAAAAATGTGTAAATGAGCTGAAAATTAAGCATGTTTTATGTTCCAGCTTAATGACAAAGCTAAACTGCCCACAAGATTGGTGACAACATTAAAAATATATATGTATAAAAATTCCTTCGGTTACGAAGGCTGCATGTCTCTTCTTTAGATTCTCTTCGCCTGTGTCTTAAGTCAATAGTACTACTCAAGATAATCCAGACCTGAGCCAGAGAATCTTTCATGAGGGACCAGTTGGGGACTCTCCAGGCACTCTCCAGGACCAGCTGTGGGTTCGTGTTCCCCTTGGCATTGGCATATTCCAGTAACAGGTCCCACTGGTTGAGCTCCTTGGAGCATCTGAAAAAGAAATTTAAAAAGTTGCTGTATCTTTTATGTTTGTTACGTATAGGCTCATACAATAATAACGAGAAAAGAATGAAGACAACAAGCTTTGTATATTTTAACAAAATAATTTATTTCCCTAGAAAACAATGTAAAAATAGGAAAATAGGACTTACGGTTTGTGAATATAATCCAAAATTTAATCCTAAGAATGAAAAATACAAGTCCTATCACTAAATAGTTCTATTAGAATCCAGGTTTGAATCTCGACGACGTTCCAATATGGAAGGTGATGATGTCAGATGTGGTCCTTGTACAAACAGCAACAATTCCTCAATTGAATCACAGTTTACGTTTCCAAATAATTCCAGAATAAATTTCCACTGAATTTCTTTCTCCCAGAATTTTATAAAACAGTACACTCGTTTGGTTTTCTAGAGAATAAATTATTAAATTCCAAAAACAAATGAACTTCAAAAACAATCTGGTTTTAACAATAAAAAAACCTATCCAGCCTTCAAGGTTTCCAAAATACAACTGACTGACGAGCACTCAGAAAGGGTTATTATATCCACCCAAATTATCATCCCATTCTCGCGAGATAGATTACGTAGTCTCTTAACACTCGAACAATGCAATATAAAAAATGTAAATTGTCACGTAGGAAGAACCCCTATCTACTTTTACTCTGAAATAAATTTAAAAATAAAACATTGTTTATTCAGACAAGACGAAATGACCTTGGCAATAGCCAATCGTTTTCACGTAGCGTTTACACTACTGCGGACCAAGGTGAACTAAAAATATTGCTCATGTAACATGTTTTACGTCTTAGACAAATAGAATTACTGAAAAAGAATTTCGAATCCTGTGAAAATAATCATTACAATAAAATGTAATGAAACAAAAATAAAATAAAAAAAGAATTTTAAAACTAACACACAAGCAATTTAATTACATATTGGCAACATGTTTCATATTATTTCTAAGACAAAGCTGTGAAAGGGAGCTACGATTAGCTATTAGTACAGATAAGGAATCATGGATTGATTAGAATTGACATGTCATTATGAATTTGTTCATACATTGGTTTTCTTTTTTATGCATCCTAAGTTCCAGTAAATCTCTTAGGTTTCCTATTTTGCTCTTCATCAATCTATTCATTTGTTTATCTTCTTGATGTAGAGTATTTAAACTATTTCTTTAGGCTAAAATTAAAACTGTTCTGGATACCACAAAGCAGTGGTTCTCAAACTTTTTTTTTGCAAACCACTTGAACATTGCTGAGGGTCTCAGTACAGCACATGATTGCTGAGGGGCTTGGTGGGCCACTTAATGATTTTTCTCAATGCTGACTGTACCCTTAGCCAACAATCATAAACCTGTCCGCAGACCACCTGAATATATCTAATGCATTCAGACTGTTAAAAGTGTGCCTTTTGAAAGAAATGCCACTCTTGTTTCAAATAAGAACATAAATATCACAGCGGAGATGCCAACCCATGTGCATGCTCATCAGGAATCCCAGTTTCAACTTTTGGAAATCTATTCATCTTTTCCAGAATGGATAACACAATGGTTAAAATGTACAATACTGTTGCATCCTTCATGTGCAAACAATGTATCTAATCAAATAGTGGCTATAAACATTAATTTTCCTCATGAATTATCTGCATCTTTCTTTTCTCTTGATCTCAGCAACCATTTTTCACCCATTTACAGCCCAACAAATTGGTTTCTTGCTTTGTACATTCTGTTTACTTACATTAGGAAACTGAATTTTAAGTACCAGTCTAACATACCAGAAATAAAGTACTTTTCTACCTACCTATGTATACATAAAATCTCCTGTTCAAATGTTTATTCCATGAAAATCAGATTTTCAAGAACATCTGTATCATTCAAAATTTGTAATTTTTCCTAAATGTTTGTAATTATTCTGCAAAATCCAGAATGGATGGCATCTCTATGAAAATCCTATCCCTGGGCTTTTAAATTTACTCAGAATCTGTAAATTATACTATTTTGTTTCTTTCAGTTTATGTGAATTTCATACATGAAGCACACATGTGCAAAAAGAAATTTGCAAACTAATTATCAATTAATCTTAACTGTAAATAAATTCTTCTGAAAATTTAATTTCCGAAGTTAATTCAGATCTTTGGTGCTCCAGATTTCTTTTTTAAAGCAAGTTATGTGCACATGGATTAAGACTAACCTGATCCAGTGTTCTTCCCACAGTCTGTACTCGGGTATCACTGAAGGGGAGGCTGGTCCAGAGTTGTGATCCTGACGGGCTTTGGTCATTGCCTGCCAACAAGATTTTTCTTTACATTTTGTCACAGTCTTGTGTGGTTAACTTTCATAAAAACAATTTTAAAAAACCGTGATAAGTCTGCCAAAGTTAAAATGATTCCACATATGATGTGGATTTATTTTTATATGGTGAATCACAACTTGATGTTCTCTATGTTTGAAATAATGGATATTGCTATAAAAATTAAGTATACTATATTCCTGTAAAAATTAAGAATACTTTAAACATTCAGTTTCTATTCAACATAATTTCTTCATTCTAATGTAAAAAGCTTTAATAAATACCAGCATTACACCTAAGTTCCAAAGTTGAGATTGTGTCCCATGTCCTCCAAATTTGGAGAACACCAGGATTATCATAATAATTTCCATTTTTATGAATTAGTTTTCTTTTCAAATTAATAATGCATTGAATAATGACAAACTGTATACTGGCATAAATTTAGTTACTTCTGTCATTAATTCAAACTTGCAATAAATTAAATTTTTATCTCAGTATGTGTGTGTGTGTTTAAGCTACAAAAAACTACCACAAACTGTGAATATTTTGATTGCCAAATATGTTGTTTTAAAATGGATATTAATCACCACCTTCCAGCTGCTTTGCTTTTGGTGACTTTGGCCATTGCTGGCATAAACATGGACATGCATGGATGTGTACTAAGGAGGAGCAGTAGGTCCAATTTTTCCCCCAACTAAAATGTGTACCCAGCGGGTGCACACGGATAAAGATTTGGGGGACACGTGACCAAAATCTGCAAGAAACCTGAAACCCTGTACTCAAGGTGAAACGTTGAAGACTGCTACAGCATACCGTTTAATCATGTAGAATGATCAATTTGTCTGAATAGTTCTACTTCAAATCCTGACAGTTTCTACTTATCTTCTATTTTTACTTTCACATTATTAATATACTTTATTGTTTCGCATAAATCTTTTCAAAGATTAATTGTCCATTAACTTCATTTAAAGTTTTATCCTACTGAATAAAGTTATTTTCATGGTGAGTTGCACAGTGCTTACAGTAATATGTTTACTTATTATCATCTAATTCAACTTCTAACATTTTCAGATATCCATTTTTTAAAAAAGGAAAGCAAATGTCAGTTTGGTCTCCAAAAGGCCTCAAAAATCTTTCAGTTAGTCATTTATTCTGCAGGATGAGTGACTTGAAACTTTAAGTCATCCGGCAGTAATTAAATATGCCCTATATATCTGCATAAATTTTAGAAATATTAAGCTCTGATATTTAGAGAAAAATGTAATTTCTCTAACCACTGCTGAAAATAGCATATGTGATGATATTATCAAGCACTAACAATTCCTTCAAAAAATGTTTTGACTGCTAAGACATCTTCAGATTATTGAAAACTTTGCCACTGTCTGGAATGCCTTCAATAAAATTCGTGATGTGGAATTTTCACTAAATCTGAACTTGTCTTATGGGACAAAGACCTTGAAAGAAGTCATTTGTCCTTCTTCTTCTGTAACTTATAAATAAGAGTTGACAAGTTGAATTTTCGAGGACTATTCCAATCAATCTGTATAAAGAAGCAACTTATTAATGAAGACAGCATATTTATCCACATCAAATTATATAAAAATTATGAAATCTAAAACTTCGAACAATTACAACAGTCAAAATTTGAGTCATCTATCTTTACCAACTGTATATTTGGAAGTCTATTTTACTTATGCTACCACAATATGCAAAATATTGCAGAGCTGAAACAGATTTTTAAGGTGGGTCTAGTTATCTTCAAGTCGAGGCAACTTCTCGATATGGCTTTTCTTATCATGCTTTCAGTGAAGGACCATAACTGTATCATTTCTTTTTTCACACCTGTTCAAAAGAACTCTGTGCCTGCTCAAAGAAGCCATGCTGTTCATATGCAATTGCTATGCTTGTTTCTGCAAACTTTGCCCTCTTCTGCCACAGCCCTGCCCACATGTCCTCCTCCTTCAACAGTGAGTAGAGGTCACACAGAGCGTCTAGAGTTTCCTGTTGTGGTGATGTAGTCGGCTCAAACTCATACTCACTCACAGGACGGCTTTTGAGAGGAACGGTTGGACCATTCTCAAAAGCCAATTGCTCCAGAAGCAGACATGCTCGATACCACAGATTGTGTGTTCTACCCAAGTACTGAAAAGGAAAAAAGAACAAAGCGATAATAGACTAATGAGCAGTGATTTGGAGGAATACTATGTACTGAATGGTAATAAGCTATCACTGGACCTTTTATGTATATAATTTTCAAAATCTTAACAGGTTATTTTCACAGTCTCAACAATGTCAATGCTGTCAATAATGTAAATATCTGAATTTGTAAAAAAAAATTTATGATTTTGCTCTGAGTGGATAATCGAAATTTGCCATTTATCTGAATATTTTGTTTGGAAAGTAATATTTCCATTGTCAGGATTGTGTAATGGATTGCCTGGGAAGTTCAATGCTAGTCAGAAGTGGGCTGAGTAAACTAGATTGCATTATATCCTTGCTTGCAAATAAAGAACACTTACATGATAGTGTGGAGTTTCTTTTATAAAGAACAATCTCAGGTTGCATTTTTTGGCACTTGTTTTTCTTGTTCTTTGTAAAACTATACTAGTCTGTTTGTGTATATGTACTCCAGTTGTTAATACATGTAAAAGTGTGTATGTTAGGTGTTCATCAGGTGGCAAGCTCCACATAATCCTGGACTTGTGAGGATGAGATGGCAAAATGACAAACTTACCTTAAGAACACAAGGCCTGATTGGTACTGGGGGAACACAGTGAGCCAAACCCTCTACAAATGAATGGATTGAGCTAGGGTGACAGTCTTTCTGGACAACATGGCTGCCACTGCACATAAATGGTACCAGCTCACCTCCTAGCATCTGTTTTAGAAGTTTGATTACCATGAATGTTTGATCCCTACTGAGATATATTTAATTTTAAACCAAAATTATTTGCAAAATTATTACATAAACAATCATACTGTTTCTGACTGACAATCAAGGTATAAAAGAAAAAAAGCAAAACACCTTCACAGTAGAATATTCATATGAATACAACCCAACCAAAAGCTATTATTTATATCTGATTTTATTCTACATTTGGACTAAAACACCTCATGTTAATATTCATATTATGAACAAAAATCACAGGTGCAAGAGCAAATTTCTTGCTGAATGGTAGAAGCGAAATAAATTTGTCTGAGTTTGGTAATTAGATAAAAAATGTTTCAGTAAATTATGTTTCTCCTAGAATACTTACCCGATCACATTACTGTTGGGAATACAAGCCTACTACCTTCTTAATCCAGCCTTCCCTAAGATGAAAATTCATCTTTCTTGTCTATGTTATATAAAGGGTAATAACTCTTGCCCATTAACTCCCTTTAACACCTACAGATCGTGCTAATTTGAAGTTGAAGGAAACATCATGTAATGGGATGTTAGCATTGCAGGGTGGATGGAAGGGTATTAAAGCAACGTGATTGGGCAAGTATTCTTGGAAAAAATAATTTACTGAAAAATTTGACTTCTCCTTTGAATACATTCCCCAATCTCATTAACATTTGGAGAGTAGGAGAATAGGAAGTATGCCAAGGGAATGTTGATCATCTAGGATACCTAGGTTAACCTCTGAGGAAGAAGAATGGATTCCCTATATGAAGGCTAACCCACTTTCCTAACCTGTGACCAGCACTAACGGAGAAAACTAGGTTAAGTCTTGGAAGAAGAAATAGTGAAATCTACTTACCATATAAAAATTCTGAGTGAATCCAGCAAAAGGGGTGTCTGGAGGTTGTGCCAATGTCAGTTGGGTTTAGATGCTGCTTGTGCTATTTAACAGATGGGATCCCGAACCACTGATGCCTGCGTCTGTACAAAATTTATTCGGATGGATGGAGAGGCAGACTGATCTTGCCATCTCCATCTTGCCGTCCTGACCAGAAACAGCTTGGAGGAAAATTCCAGAGATTGTGGATTCTGAACAATCTGCAAAATCTGTTTATCTCTGAGCATCCTGAGCTCTTGCTGCAAAAGTGTGTCCTTTACGGATCCAACAGTACTTCTGTCACAAATGATGAAAGGGGAGTGTGCTGACAAAATGAGAACCAATGCCCCTCTGAGACAATTTGGATCGCCCACTCAAATGGCAAAAAAAGAGTGCAATCCAATAATGTTTTGAAAAAAACTGAGTCAAATGCCTACCAGATAGTTGTCTGCTTGTGGTCAGGGACACAAATCAATGGCAAGAGAACGCAGGCATAAGGGTAGAGAAACTTTGTTTCCTACCCGTTGAAAAGACTGCCTCTAAAATTGATTAGTAGATAGTCTTCATGTATAGGATTTGGGTCATAGCTGGTTTTAGGGTATTCCATTGTCTCTGGTCATCACATCATTGAGGGTGAATCAGAGATGATGTGTAAGGTTATGGTTGATGTGCAATGAGATGGAGAGGCAGTTCTTGAGCTGTTTGCCTCTGCACTTCCTCTATCTTGACACCGAACAGCAGAGGCAATCTGAAAGGAGGTTCACAGTCAGGGCAGGATGTGCATTGCTGGCCTTGTCTACAAGCCTTAAAAATCACCAGAGACACCAAGTCCAACAATGAACACAATGCACTATAATTGCAAATGAGTTCTGAAGTGGTGTGCAGAAAAGCAATGAAGCCAGACTGACCACAACATAGTTCTTGTCTCATGCTGGGAGATCTGTGAAGAGGCCAAAAAGGGTCTTATACCAGCGAGATTGCAAATAACGCTAAAGTAGACTCATAAAAAAAGAAAGGCTTTGGAATTGCCTGTGTCACTGATCGTCTCAGACAGACTTGGCATTTTCTTGACTTTTCCCAACTTTAGGGGAAGACAGAAGGAAGGGTAGACTTGACTGAGGCCTTGACCCTGCATGCCGGTAGTGAACATTCTGAGTTTGGCAACACACCATAAATTCCTCTACTGCTGCCTTAAAGCTATACTCAGTACATTTTATGGTGGGACCTGAGCATGAACCATCCTCTGGTTAATCCATAAACTCAGTAATGTTAATGTTCCATGGCTCAACTTGAGGAGGCATATAATGATATGTAATGGACACCATATGGCCACTAAACATTATGGATAAAAAACGAAGGCAACTGGATGGTATGGTTGGCAGCCAATACAGCATCAAAACTGAGGTGCAGATAGACAGCATAAAATCTGAGGTGTGGCTAGATGGCAAGGCTCATTTAAGTCATTTATAAATCCCATATGCCCGGACTTACAGGCTGGAAAGTCATGCTCAGACATGTGGAGGGAATTACACCAAAGAGGATGCCTAAAACTAGGTGGAAACTCCAAAGTGTCAAAATTCTCCACTAAAATTGCGAAAGATGGAATGACAGGGAAACAATGGCCAGAACTAGATTGGCCAACAACTCAGTATAAAGTGAATATTCCAAAGATCAGTACTCTTGGTCCTTTGATTTTCCATGTTACTCCATTTCTCAAGGCACAAGCGTTCTTGCTGGGTTTGAATTCTCACAATACAGCATACTTTGTCAACACAGTTAATTCTCAAATGACAAGTTAATAAACAAACTAAAAGAAATGCATAGATAAGAACATTCAGAGATGCCTGCTATACTAGGGATGATCAATAAACAGTGTGGGCAAACATGAACTTCAATACATTTTATCATAATGTAGCCATGTACAGTGATGTGGTCAGAGAATGCGTAGGTGAAAAAATGAACATAAATATGATCAAATTAAAAAAAAATAATGTATACCACCTGCTGAATAATCCTTAACACATCTGAAAATAACAAAATTATCAATGGAGGGGATGAAAAATAGCTGAAATTTCCAATGGATTTTGCGAGGAGAATTAAATGATGCAGTCAGTTCAGAGTGAAAGCTTAAAACTAGCATCACCTGTAGGTGGCAAGGGAAGGTAATAGGCAAGAGTTATTGCCCTTTGTTTATATATATATATATATATATATATATATATATATATATATATATATACACATACATACATACATACATACATATACACAGTGTGACCCCACTATAACACGGTAGTTGGGAGCCATAGAACCTGACCGTGTTATAGACCGAACTGTGTTATAAGCAACCAGGTCAGCTGAAGAAAATGATGCATGTACCCGAAAAAATGTGCGGGTAGGGGTGTAGGTAATAAATGCAGGTGCAAAATATGTGCTTCATTGGCACAGTTATCATCTTAAATGAATGCATATTAAATGAGAAATACACCTGTAGTGAAAACAGAGAAGGCATATATAATATTTTATTTTATTCAGAGAACCACAGATTGGTACATATACGTGTATACTGTGTATATATACATGTCTAATGTATAGCAATGAATAAAGTATCAACACCGTGTACTCACCCGCGAATCACGTCACATACATTGAATCCAGAATACAAGTAATACCATCAAAAATATGCACACACACAGATTTAAAATATTCAATAATTTTGTTACAGGTCATATAGGTCTGTCTTCAGTGGAAAAAAAAGAACAATCACGTAACGAATGATGAAACACGTTTACTTTTCTGTACGTCCCAAGTCGGTAAAAGTTTGCGCCTTGAGCGCCGTCAGTAGAGTTCGTAAGCATAAACTTTTTTCCTGTAAAAAGGAAACTTTCACAGCACAGTAAAAGTGTTCCAGTCACATTGGAAACTGAAACAATCCATCAGATTTCATTGCTTTTATTTAAGTTCGGTACTGACTTCCTTTGAAGAAGGGTTCTTTGTTTTTATTGAAGATTGTAGTCGGCTTTCTTTGATGAAGGGTACATGCATTATTGAAGTCACTGCTAAAGGACAGCTTTGGAGAACCAAACAAATGCCCGTTTCTTATTGTGGTGGCAACATCAAAAAATTATACTGCATGCTTAAGACTGATTTTTTCCCATTTGCTTAGTATGTTTTCATTACAATCGGAGCTTCAAAGATAATGTTTTCTTTGAAATTTCAGCTACTATTTTATCTGGGTACATTTGTTTTAAATGAATTGGCCATGTATGGTCAATTGTAGTTACTGTTCCTCCCTGCCATTTGAATAGACAAGTGAGAGCTTGCTTTTTTTTTTTTAAATTTGTGGTAGCGGAGTGATGCTGCCTTCCACGCATGCGTCAGAAATTTAAAGAAAGGGTAAATCGACGATAGAGATGCAGGTGTTCTGGTCTGATGACAGGGATTACTACAGAAAATGTGAATGTTCTGAAGGATTTAATTCTGAGTGAAAAGAGGAATTTTATTTACCATCCATATACAAATGTCAGTCTATGTAAATATATTAGTTACTTGCGAGCGGCCGAAAATCTGATGAAAGATAGATTATTAGATAATGCTTCGTCCGGTTGATCTCCGCTACCAGAAATGTAAATTTGAAGAAAAAAAAGCTTATATCTCAAAACATACAGTACTCATGCTAGATTTCAACATAAGCGGATTATGATATAACAATGCACTGTTAAGATGGTGTCAATATGGATAAAGAATTTGTTTATGTAACAATAGATAAATTTCAGTGCATTTTATATCGACTTTGCGGCTTCCTTTCATGGGGCCTCTGAATTTCTCCACTCCAAACCGATGGTTGTATATACAAGTTTAAACAGCTAACAATGTCGCCAATAAAAAAAAAATCGTCAGATGGTGCATTTTGCTGCCAATAAGGAAACAAAAATCACAATTTGCGACATTGCCGAAGCCCAGCACGATTCCTGAATAAACCTTTAACACGTTATTTTTCGTACTTTTAAGAAGAAAACATTATTTTTTCATGTTTGAGAAAAATGCATAGAAAATTTCAGGAGCCACGCCACGATCGTCTTGTATTATTCATATGTGCTCTCTTCCCTAAAATGATAATAAACTTTTTTTTTGTTTTCTTCGTACTTTTAAGAATTTTCTTTCATGTACGAGAAAAATACATGTATATGAAATTTCGGGAGCCACACCACGACCGTGTTATATCCGAATTTTCGTGTTATAACGGAGCGTGCTATACGGGGTCACAATGTGTATATATATATATATATATCCCCCTCATGAATGCCCCCCCCCCCCCTTACCAGTGACCACCCACTCTTTACGGCCAGAATCCCTTGGCACTGACAAGTTTGTGTTCAAAAGTACCCCTCAAGAAAGGCGACCCCTCTAACGCGACCAGAGGTCAAAATATTAGTGCACAAATGTAAAATTTACCCCTCTCAAGCAGCCACATTTTATTTTTAATGTGTCCAGAACTAATATTTAATTACGGTAAGTAATCCGATTATCTTTCCCAATGTCTGTTTCCGGATGTCAGGTTTTCATTACCGAAAGAAGTGTTGGCTAAAGTACATGTACCACTAAGGTTATTATTATATCTATAATGTCGACATTTGCAGGAAATGGGGTCAGTAGTGTTTTGATAGAGCTTTGGGCTTCACACAGAGGATTTTTTATTTTTTAAAATGACTATTACAACCGACGTAATTGTCAAGACCATAACATGGTCAGATAGGATAAAAATAGATTTTGGGGATTAGCACACACACACACACACACACCCACACACACTGAGAAACAATTAACACTGAACGAAACAGGGTACCAGACAAAGACGGAAAAATCACGTGACAATTTATGTATCACTTCCTGTATAACAAGGCATTTCGTTTATAATGTTTTGTCTGCAAAATTAAATTGCAGTACTGTATGATTAGCCACACAGGAATAAATCATTAAAAAACTTTAACATGTTATCACGTAAACAAAGAAATAATACTTCAGAAGACAAATAAAAGTTATTCGACTTGATGACAATGGGGAGAGTTCACTTTCCGAAAAATTTTGTTGGGAGACTCAAATAAACAAGATAGTAAAAGATATGGAGAATATTCTGTAGCAGTGGGAAACTGGAGTAAATGGAAAGAGAATTATTTTAAATACAAAACAGTGTATGTACCAAGATTTAAATAACAGTTTTGAATGGTTTTGTAATGCGCATGCCAACAATATCTCACTCACATTTCACAATAAGAATAAGAGCTATTAATTTATGTTACCTTGAAATAACTCTGTTTTTAAAACAAGAAGAACATTTTAATAATTAATGCTACTTTTAAATGAAAATATCAACAGCGTTAAGTTATATGTAGCTTTCCTACTATATACACATATACATACACATCTCACAAACACAGTTGCCCTCTGGAAAGGCTACTCATCTTATAAGGCCACTTTCCCGGTGCAGAAGGGGTGGCCGTATATTAGGGGGACCACTGTGTGTGTATATATATATATATATATATATATATATACTAAAGACAGAAATGATGAAATTTTGTCTTTGGGAGGGCTGGATTCAGAAGTTTGTAGGGCTTATATTCCTAATGCTAATGTGATCAGGGAATGTATTCAGAGAAACATTTATACAAACCTGTTGCTGTTTCTCAGACAGAATTTTCCAGATGCGAGGGAAGATGTCAAGCCATGTTGTATGTGCCAGCTCTGTGGTGCTGTGATTCAGCTGAGACAGAGCATTTAAGTAGGACACGGTCTGAAAACATACAAAGGAAACTCAAATGAAAACTCCAATTTATGTACAGGAAACTTGTACAATCTGTAATTTAAATCTAAATAATCCACATTCAATTCAATCAAAGTCACCTATTTTCCTGGACAATATCAGTCTATCTAAAAGATAAGACATTTGGCAAATTAGAAGAGCATGTCATTTCAAAAAACCTTAAAAAGTTGATTCAAAATAGGCCTTTATAACAGCATCAAATTGTAGAAGGATGTTAGATTATGGATCAGAATCTTTTTTCAATTAATTCATGCCTATAATTTTGAATTAAAAAAAAACGTTAGGTTTTATAGGATTCATCTTGAACATTTAAGAAATATTTTATGGTTTCTATGGTGAAGTTTGGGTAAGAGAAAACCTACTTGAAGTTGAGACGAAAATTTCTCCATAATATTAGGTTAAGATAAAAATTTCACCAGAATACGAGGCTGAGATGAAAATTTCTCCACAATATATCTCCTATATTATCTAATTGCGAGACAAATTCACTTTCTGACTCTCAATATAAATTGTCTGAAAAGAAGTCTTTACACTGCAAGTTCTTTGTTACATACTGCATGTATAAATGTTTATGGTTTCAGTCCTAAAATATGTATTCATGCTTCATGTTGAACACTAACCTTAATTTCTCTACAGTTTTCAAGGAATTTAGCCTGACGCTGCAAAAGAGTCTGTAGGTTCTGTTTAGGGTCCTGGATGTCTCTTTTTGGAGACTCTTTGGGAAGGGTTTCTTCTGGAGACACTCCTGGCAGGTCCATATCAATGTCATCCTGAACAATAATGCAAAACATACATGACAGCATAACTTCTCACGTAAAATTTTCAAATGATTTCTTTCTGAAAAATTTTATAACATGCTAATTTCAATAATGTAAGCAGTGTTTACTTTAAGCGCTGTCATTGCAACATTGACCCACATTTTTACTTAATTTGGGTGCAAGAATATTGCCTGTATTTCACACAAGAGGCATATAAAACGAACTTGTAACAATATGTTTGAAAGATCATTACAGTTGATTTAGATTGACTGAATTTGAGTGTACCCCAATCGGGCCAACTTAATGGAGGGCACTCTTTATGGAGCATCTGACAATCAATTTCATTGGCTGACAGAATTATCTAATTCTGAGTAGCTTGGGCACCTAATGAAAGGACATGGATAATGATCATAGGCAGAAAGTGCGAAGATGAGACAATGAAATTATCAGTAAAAGAAGACGATTCCATTTACAATAAATAGAGAGGAAAGAATGTAGCTTTAAATGCCCAAATCAAATTAAAGAGGAGAATGGTTACTCAAGCATAAGGAATTTGAATCCCTTTACCGAAGGCCATGGCAGGGGTGGCTTATAATGATACATCTTTAAAATTTTCTTTGATAAACACAGAACAGCTATGATATTTGGGACAACCATTTTTTCTAAGTGATTCCATTTTTTGATCTTGGGCCACACTGTTCCCATTTCTGAAATGAAATTATTACTTTAGACATCTATGTTCCTCTATTCTAGGAAATATTACCATCAGCTCATAATGAAAATCCCAACATGTTCTAACAATTCAAAATGATGACTTCAAAGAAACTGAAGATGATGATGATGATGGTGATGATGAACAGTGATGATAATATTAACACTGAACAATAACATTTCATTTTGTGACTTGGAATTTTTTTTTTTAGATCAATGCAATGGAATAATACCTCCTCTTTGTTCGAGTCCAGTGCTTCCACATCCATTGGTTCTTCCTTCATCTTCATGATAGAGGTGAAAAGAACACGATCATGACTATCTGCCAGATTAACAATGGAGCTAGCCGAGGGCAGGAGATTGAGAGAACTACTGCTCTGTATTGGATGACCAGTCATGGCAACCGACAGTAGAAGCTAGAGTTAGAAAAGATTCACAAATTGGAACATCAATTTAAAAAGACCTAAGACAAAACTAAAACATAACTCTTGAATTGGAGCTTAAAGTAGAAAAATTCACAAATCAGAATATTAATTTATAAAGATCTGAGACAAAATTAAAATCATAAATCTTGAATTTGTGTTACAAGTTTTGAAATATAAATGTAGAAAGAGATGCCCACCATAAATAGGATTTGGACAATGTTATAAATGAATGGTCATAATTTTTAGCTATTACTACTATTATAATTTGTCATTCCTTAATTGTATTATATTACTTCATTTCAAGTGTATATACACATAAAAGATGATGAATGATAGGAACCATGATTAAGTCATACATACATGACTGTTAAGTAGTGAACATCTTTTCAAATACAAGTGGATTGTTTTTTTTTCTTCAAGAATGCAACACATCACGCCAAATTATTAAACCAAACCTCTTGCTTATTTGGCACTAAAGATCTGTAGTACTTCGAAAATACACAAAATTAAAATGAAAATGTTCAGGAGCCACACCATGACTGTGCTGTATCCAAATTCATGTTATACTAAAGCATGTTAGAACATGGTTTCACTATATGTCAGTATGACACAGATACCTTGACAAGTACGATTCAATCGTCAGCAAAGTTCTAAGTCTTCCAGAGAACTGTAAACAGTACACCATATGCCTGCCCCATGTTCAACAGTCCTCTATGCTGGAACTAGTACAGCATGGTTGACTTTGGAGATTGTTGACCAAAAGGTGTCACTGAATTGGATATTTGGTCAAGTTATGTAGCCATGAACTGAAGTTACTGTGCAAAACCATTATTTTCTTATTTGACTCACCATGATCATGACCTTTTACCTTTAGACACCAGAATCTGTAAGTTTCGTTATTACTGCAAATGCAAACCATTTCACAAAGATTGATCTGTGAAATTGCTCTAAAATAAAAGTTAATCTGCAAAACCCCATTTTGTATAACCTACACTAACTGTGACCTTTAATCCTATGACTCCCAAGTCAAAAGGCTTCTTCCACACTTTAAGTGCAAGTCCTCCACACTTTTTAGTCAAGGTACACCATCAAGAACTAAAGTTATTTAACACTTTTTATACAGCCACAGTGACTTTAATCACTGACCTTTTGACCCCAAAATCAATAGGCTTCCTTCTTACCATCATGCAAGTCATCACAGACTTTGGTGAAGGTACAAGATCAAGATGATGAAACTTTTGTTCTGAAACTTTTTTTCATCATTCATTAAGTGAATTTGACCTTTGACCTTTGACTCCAAAATGAATGGGTTTCTTCTTGACCCCAAGTGCACAACATCCGTAAAGTTCAATCAAGACCTGTGATGTAGAACTAATCCTGGTGAAGACATTGACGGTGGGAGAATAAAAATGTCCGTCATCTTAAAATTCACTAACCTCAATACACTGTTTAATCCAGAAGTGACTTGTCATGGACTCCCAATTTTGTGAGCACGTGATGTACAACAACCTGTCAAACACTCGTTTTGGAATGCTGTTATCAAAAACCTGTGAACAAAAGAACTTATTGTCTTCATAAGGAAAAACTGATCAACCATTTTAAAAATATTTAGGAAAAATATACATGTTGTTGACATGACAAAAGGTTTTCAACCTATGTCTTCAATTGCTGTTTAAATCAGTCTATATTGGACTTACTGTACATTTAGAAATGATTTCAACAGGGAATATTTATCCCTCTTATCAAGGTGATAAACTTTAAATCAATATGTGACTAACAGATAACTATCAATGTCAAACTGCTTTCATTTATGATGCCTGTAAAGATAGCACAATTTATGTACATGTCTTTGTTGGATCGCACATATCTCTTCTTTAGACCTTTCTGAACATATAGAATGCATAAAAGGTTGCTACTGCAAACAGCACTATAAAAAATGCAAGTTGTCGATAATGATAGAAAATACTGATTTCTAAGTCTAACTAGTCTATGTGCTTAAACAGAGGAGACAAATATATTTTAAGTAAAAGCAAGGGAGAAAATAGAAAAAGTTCCATACCTCGACAAACTTGTGTCTGATGTGAGGCTGATTACATCTCAGTCCCGCCAGGAAAGCTGGCTCTAATTTGGAGGTCAGTTCTGTCCCACTTAGTGCTTCATCCCTGTGATAGAAAGACACATCAGAAGCAACATTTAAGAATTATCGAATGCAATTGTGTAATTTCCAGTTAGTTTTAACTTCAAAGCATAACAGGCAAACAAACTGAAATGTGATACAGATAGATCTAAAGTGTGAAAGTATTTTAACACTTGGAGCAAACCACTTACTGTCAACAGCAACAGAGTTTGGCCAACTCCAATAGGAACAAGGTGTTTACTCATAAACACAAATCCCATTGCTAATACGAGTATATTTGGAGTAGCAGACAATATACAGACTGGTATGAAGAACTGATGCTGTAGCAATGGGA
>JAECUM010006881.1:0-141757 GCA_016617855.1 Megalonaias nervosa
AAACAGCTCCCAGGAACAGACGGGGACTGTCCGAAGACGGAAGTCCGGAAAGAGACGAAGTGTTCAGAATAGAAAGATCAAGGAAGATCAACATATACATGTAAAGGTGTGAAGACATGTGATACACAGGGACAAAGACAGGAAGCGACACTAGGTGACGCAAATCATGTGTGGACATTGTGCTCTTTTCACCACTCGTTACCATGATGAAACGAACCCAAAATAGAACACTGCTACTGAAATTCTGTTAACGTAAAATTGTTTGAATTGAACCTGACGCTATTAGCTTTTCTTTGTTATTGATTAAATGTTTTATTTTCTTGTCTAAAAAGGGCTCATATTGTATTATTTCTTTTCAATAGTCTTGCTCAGTTCCCTGTTGATGTTCTATCTATCCACTCACACCGGGCAATAAAATCGAGGGAGGTCATCCTCTAGATAACGACTGCCAAATCTACTTAACCATCCCTCTTTACCAAGAGGGACAATGTTACAAGAACATCTTGTAAATTATTTTCAAATACCATTTTGGTTTTACCCATCTCAGACTGTAGTATCATCTGCACCGAGGTCAGTGAAAGAAACTGATGTTCCAATCTTAAGAGGTAAGTCATTGATAAAAAGAATGAATTACAGAGGTCCAAGGATAGAGCCCAGTGGTACTCCACAATTAACATTTTTACTATCAGAAAGTTCACCATTTAAAGATACTTTTTGCACTCTATCGGTTATGAAAGAAGTAAACCAGTTTAGGAAGTTTTCACTGCATTGATAGATTTTTAGTTTTTCAAGCAAAATTTCATGGTCTACAAGATCAAAAGCTTTACGAAAATCAACCATAATAGTGCCAACCATTTCTCCTTGACCTAATGCTTTCAGCCATTTATCAAAGATACAAGAGCAGTTTCACAGGAGTGATTCTGTCGAAAGCCAGACTGATTATCATGAATAAGATCATAAGTGTTCAAATAGTTGAGAAAAGAATCATGTACATGTTTTTCTAGTAATCTGGAGAGACAAGGAAGGATAGAGATGGGTCTTTAAAAATTTACATCATCTTTTGTTCCTGCTTTATGCAATTGTACAACCTTGGCAGTTTTCCATGTTTGTGGAAATTTATTAGACCTAATACTTTCCTTGCAAATGAAAGCTATACACTCTACAACTGCAGGTGCAGCTACTTTTAGTAGCCTTGGTCCAATCATATCAAGTCTGGTAGCTTTACAATCATCCATATTTTTAATATATTTCAACACAAATTCTAGACTCATTTCAGGAATTTCAAACTTTATATTGTTTGGTAGGTTTTTTTTAGCACAAATATGTTTGAGTTCCAGATGATCAGATGAAGTTCTGGGTTCTTTAAGTTTTGCAGCAATTTGAACGAAAAAGTCATTAAAAATATTTGAGACGTCAGTTGGATTATTGGTATAAATGCCCTCATGATTGAGGGATAAAATTTCAGTTTTACTCTTACATTTGCCTGCACTAAACTCTGTAAACACTTTCCAGATAGCTTTCGGGTTATTTTGGTTTTCATCCAGCACTTCTTTGTTGTGCGCTTGTTTGGCTTGACATATCATTTTATTAACTTTATTCCTCCAAACTCTATATTCAGCTTGATTTCCTACTGATTTAAGTTGGACTCTTTGCTTTATAGCTTCTAAAATTTCTGGGGAGATCCAGCCTGGCTGGTGGTCTTTCTTTATCCCGTGTGTTTTAGAAGGGGCATGTTTGTTCACTATACTGATGAACAGATCTGTCCAAGTATCTAAAATATCATCAATATCTTCAAAGATTTGGACTGTATTCCATGGAATCTGTTTCAGATCTTCCAGAAATTTAACAGTATCAAAATTTTGGAAAGATCTTTAAGTAATGGATTTATGGATATTATTTTTTTTTTTTTTTGATTTGCCATTGACTTTACGTGTTAGAAAAATTGCAAAGTGGTCACTTATACCAATCTTTGGAACCATTACTTCCAAAACATTTTCTTTTGTACTGATATAAATATATCTATAAGCATTTTAGAGGTAGATGTTACTCTGGTGGGTTCATTTACAAGTTGCTCCATACCTAACGAAGCAATAAAATTCATCCCCTTTTATTTGATCATTGAAAAGGTCTCTATTTATATTGCATAGAATGTAAAATTCTTTCTCTTCATTTGAAATCTTATCTACTTGAAGTTCAAAATATTCACACCAATTAGTATGTGATGATGGGGGTCTGTACACAAAACCTACTAAGTAGGGATTAGCTTTTTCTGGAGTGATCTGTAGCCAAATGGATTCTATTTCCTGTATTTCTAGGTCTTCCTGTCTTTAAGAAATAGTACCAGTTCCACACACTTACACACACACACTCTAACATACACAAGGAGCCAATCACCGCCTGCTTTCCTATCCCTTTGATAAGGTTTGTCACAGCCATTGATATACAAGAAATTTTCACCCTGATTTTCTGTTAACATTGTTTCCAAGAGTCCAAATACATGTAAATGGATATTATTATTTGGAGAGGTTAGCAGTAACTTTACTTGATCAATCTTTCCACAAAAACCCTGAATATTCAAATGACCTATGTGTAAACCCTTACTAGAAACTCCTAAATTCATGAGATTAACATCAGTGCTATTAGAGGCACTCAAGGAGACATTAAAAGTATTAAAATTATGTTCATAATGATCATCGTTACAACTGTCATTACTGTATAAAAAATTAGTTTTTCTACAACTGCATTTTCTACTTTTATAATCATTGTATAAATCTGAACTATGTCATATTTGAACATGTACAAGTAGCTGGTAAGTTTCCACATTCAGATGGCAGCCAGTATAAATGGTGGAGGAAGAACCCGGGAAAACCCCGGAAAGAACCACTGACCCATGAGAAGCTACTGGCAAGCTCTCTCACATACCCACATTGGCCGAGCCTGAGACTCAAACCCACGCAGGCAGAGGTGAGATAGCAGTGATTCGTAATGGTGAGCACTTTAGACCACTCGGCCACTGATTTAATGAATGATAACATTACTTTATTATAAACTAAAGGTCATCAAGGAGCAAATTAGGTATGTAAATAAAACAGACCCAACCAGTCTATTTTTAGATGCCACCAGGTAATTTACTGTCTATATTCGCTTATAGGTCACATCCAACTGCAAACTGCATAAATCCGCATAATGCACTGGCATATCTGGGTCTGTGCCATTTGTTAGGAGTAATCAGTAGAACAAACAACATACAACTTTTTTTGCAGGTGCATTATGTTACAGCAAATCAGGATCTTTGTTGTTTACAGTTTGACTCGACTTATAAGTGAGTATAAAGAGTAAGCATGCTGAAATGAGACTATGAATCACACCAATTCCAGGCCCCTCTTATGAACTACCCCCTATGCAGTTAAGGTCTCCAGTCTGTACTCACTTATAAGTTGAGTCAAAATGCAAACAACAAAGATCCTGCTCTGTTGTAGCATAATATGCCTGCAGATCAGTGTCTGTCTTATTTGTTCTACTCATTGCTCCTAACAAACTGCACAGAACCAGATCTGCAGGCACATTATGTGATGGCAGATCTGATTTGTGAGGTTCACAGTTGACGTGTCTTATAAGCAAGTATATACGGTATTAACTAAGTTACAGATGGGTTTATCTCCTGGACCTATAGTGGCTGTGTCAGCTCCAATCCACATGGTTCACATAAAGAAGACAAAAGAGTGCCTTGACCCAGTAGCCAGTTATGTACAGTAGCTTTATAATCATGCACACTTCTTTCAGGAATCACATTTTTCCACCCACAAAGACCTCTGTGGTTCAAAGTGGGGCACATGTTTTGGAATAAATCTAATTCTTTATATTGGTACTTTGTAATTCTCCCATTTTAAATACATGCTCTATGATAAATCTATCCAATGGTACCCCTTTTACCAAATTTATAATTCAACTTTTTTTTTGTCCAATGAAAAGGCCTTCCTAATTTTCATAATTTTTTCAAAGTGTTATGAGTCTATGATCTTATAATAAGTAAAAGAAAAGAGTGAAGAACAACAAGCTTTAAAAAATTCAACAAATAACTGATTTCTCAAGAATACAAAGTGAAAATCAACAAAATAGAACCTACGGTATTGCAAATTAAATCCAAAATAATCTTAGAATTGCAAAAACAAGTCCTATTAATAAAAGTTCTGAATAAACTTTAGTAGAAATCCAAATTAAGTCCAACACTGAAGGTGTTGATGTGCCTGTGGTGGTGTGTATTGTGTTTCTGTACCAACAGTCTTTTGTTGAAACACAGTAATATGAATCCAGGTTTGATTTCACTATAAATCCCAGTGAATGTGTCTGTCCAAGAACATTATTTTTTATGAGCAATCTGTATTTCCAGAGAAAAGTAATCACTGAATTAATTAATTTAAAGAAATAAATTCCAGCCCAAATGAACTTCTTGACAAAGCAATAATACAAAATTGATTCTGCTTGATCTTAAAGCACAAATGAATAATTTTTCAGTAACAACAGTATAATCTTCAACTTGACCTCAGGTCACAATTAACATTTTCTTTAAAATAGCACATTACCTAATGGAATATAACCTTCTAGAAAGTTCTTAATGTTTACAAAATAAAACGTTAGTTATTATTAGAAAATGTGTTACTAAAATTATAATATATAACCTGGACTATGTCAGGTACACCAGGGAAATTGTAGGGAAATTGACGTAATTGTCAAGATCATAGTAGGGTCAGCATAGGCTAAAAATAGATTTTGTGCAGACACAGAGAAATTAAACTTGAACAAAACAGGATACCAGACAAAGACCGAAAAATCACGTGACAACACATTTATAGCTTCTTTTACGAAGAAGGCATTTCGTCCGCTCTACAAAAGTTTCGTCTGCATAATTAAATCGCATACAGTTAGCAACATTCGAATAAATCATTACCAAACATTAACTTGTCATCACGCAAAAGGAGACGATTGTTTTTGAAAAAAAGTCTCTTATTCTACTGAACGACATCGGGTGAGGTGGGGGGGGGACTTATCGAACAATTGTAGGTAGAAAAGACTCGAATAAAACAATTTTATGTTGAAAACACTCGAATAAACAACATCGTAACCGATAAGGAGGTTATTCAGCAGCAGTGGGAAAATGGAGCAAATAGAAAGAGAATTATGTATGTACCAAGATTTAAATGACGTTTTTGAATGGTTTTGCAATGTGCATGACAACAACACCCGCTCACATATCACGCTTACGCCAAGAATAAGAACTGTTAAAGCATATTCAGTTGAAATAAGTCTATTATTATAACAAGAAGAACCTTTTAATAATTAATGTTACTTTTAAACAAAGATATTAAATGCTTTGAAGAATGTAGCTTTCTTAATACGTACATCACATATACTTCTCACAAAAAATTTAGTCCCCCTCTGGAAAGGCCACCCGTCTTATAAGGCCACTCTCCCGGTGCAGAAGGGGTGGCCGTATAAGAGGGGGACTACTGTATGTTAACAGAACTTGAAAACGCATTGAACTGTTTCTTTTAAAATCTGACTCCATCTGAAACAAGACATCAGAGATGAACAGAACAACTAAAGCAATTAGATTTTAATATGTGGAAAAGTGTCAATGTGGGCTTCCACATGTGAGATATATTCCTGAAACTCTGGCCTCTAGTTCCTCTGTCGGACAACCTAGGAACACACTACACAATGTCATTTAAATTAAAAGTAAGACATCGGTTCAAGCAACATAAATATCAATGAATGACTAACTCCTGCACTGCTTGAGAAAAATACTGTAGTGAGTAAAGAATCGTTAACAATCACACTCTAACTGGATTCCTCCATCAGTGGGTTATCTATAGACAAGAAATTCACTGCACGTCAGCAATAATTTTTTTCTTACAGAATAAATAATTGACTTGTCACCAATAATGCCAGTCTGTCTATACTCTGAAGTGTTAAACTATTGTCTGTCTGTGAAATGTGTTGCAGTCATGAACCAGGTCAAAACCTAGACACAAAGATTCAAGTATTCAGTTTTTGACATTATATATAATTCAACAGGCATCAATGGTATTGTTCTTTCTCAGAAGATTTCATCCAAATTCTACATGGATTAGGCAACATATTTCTTTCACTTGACATGCTTTCAGTTATTATGCATATAACACTGGCAACTTTTCTCTATAAACCTACTACCGGGATAACCAGGCACACATATCAGCTGCGACTTTTAGTACCGTATATTACCGTATATACTTGCGTATAAGAAAGAAACAACTACTGTATAGATCCAGATCTGCCATTGCAAAAAGTGTTGTTTGATCTGGGTAAGTTTGTCAGGAGTAATTAGTAGAATAAACAACACATACTACGATCTAACTGTGCATCTTGCAACGGCAGATGATGGTCCATGTTGTTTGTTGTTGGACTGGGCTTGTAAGAGAGAATATATGGCATATGTCTCGGATTTAACTTTACAGTCGTGTTTTGTGCTCAAGAAAAGTTTATATTCCATTGGTACCAGTACATCAACTCAAAGATAGATTCTTTTTATCCTGTAGTAATTCCAGTGGCATCACTAGGGTTGGTGTCATCCAGTGCGGTAACTCATGGTGTCACCCCCATGGACCTCCCTCCTGCACAAAAATTCAAAAATTGTATAGTCATTTTGGTGTCACCTCCTCTGATGGTGTCACCCGGTGCGGTCCGCACCCCTCACCCCCCCCCCCGTGACGCCACTGAGTAATTCATTACGATATATGCTACAAGTACACTGTCCTGTACAACCTACGAGTAAATATGCTTTCTTAAAGTAACCAGGCAAAAACCAGGTACTGTCCAAATTATACACAACTCTGTCCTAATTACACAAAACTTCAGATCAGAGTCTCCAGAGGTAAAATCAGAAGCCACTTACCTCCCTTCTCCTCCGTTTAGCACCAATATCCTTTTGTGACATCCTGTATAACCAACTTGTTAGAGATATAATTTGTCCCAGTTGCTGGTATTAAACCCCCAAAATCTTACTTCCTCTTTTGATGCAAATGTCATGTACTTTTATCACACACCTTCATCACAATGCCATTTGCTATTTCTCCACTCTTCCCCAGCTACGCCCAGTGAACTTGTACAGTATTCAAATTGCTGCTTGCAGTTCTGGTTGAGCTGTGTCGACAGCTACCACAAGAGCAAACACAAAGACAAGAGTTCCCACCCAATATTTCCTCTCTCTCTGGGGAATTGTTCAAAGTGGCTGACATGGAGTGCAATCTGCTGATAATTTTAGTGCACGAATACACTGGAATTTGCCAAATGCCTGTACTCTATGGATCCAATGGAATTCACTAAATGCCTGTATTAGAAGGGATAAATTGATTTCCCTAATATCTGAATAACCAGACAGGACTCATTGTATAAATAAGGAAGTTTATCTGGAAGGTCGTATTTATCAATGTAAACAAATAAAATATCAAGATCTTCCAATGCAAAAATTGTTGACAAATAATAAGGGTCTATGCTGTTTGTTGACAAAAATTAAGGTCTATGTTGTTTGTTGACAAATAATCAGGGTCTATGTTGTTTATTGACAAATAATCAGGGTCTATGCTGTTTGTTGACAAAATATCAGGGTCTATGTTGTTTATTGACAAATAATCAGGGTCTATGCTGTTTGTTGACAAAATATCAGGGTCTATGTTGTTTATTGACAAACAATCAGGGTCTATGTCATTTACTGACAAATAATCAAGGTCTATGCTGTTTGCTAACAAAAAAATCAGGGTCTATGCTGTTTGTTGACAACAATCAGGGTATATGCTGTTGACAAAAAAATCATGGTCTATGTCTGTTGAAAAAATCAGTGTCTATGTTGTTTGTTGATAAATAATCAAGGTCTATGCTCTTTGTTGACAAAAAATCAGGGTCTGTGCTGTTTGTTGACAAAAAAAATCAGGGTCTGTAATGTTTGTTGAGAAATAATTAAAGTCAGTGTTGTTTGTTGACAAAAAAAATCAGGGTCTATACTGTTTGTTTTGCCTGTTAATTCAACTGAACAGCATGGGGTGATCTATTAACACATCTTTTATACAACAGCACATGGGAATCAAAGTTGTGTGTGTATTTTTCATGCAGTACTTTATTTCTTGGGTAAATTACCTATAAAAAAAAACTATATTCTTTGGTACTTTTCTAGATAGGTACTGTAGTGGAAGTAATACTGCCACTGCACACTTAAAGAATAACAATCCAAATAAATTTCACAAGGTTAAAGCTCATTATAAGAAGCATGTTTAAATGGAATTATTTCATATTCAGCTGGTTATAACATTTTTATAAACATGGCAGTCTTATGAAAGATGAACCAAACAAATATCCAACAAAAGTACTGTCATTGATATGTTTGCTTTGCCAATGTATTCTTTTCTTTCTATCCCCTGCTGACAATCCATCCTAAAAAGATTATCATTAATTAATGGAACCCTATTGAGAATGTGGTGATATTGACACTGGGGACATGCAAGGTGTTTTCCATGATGAATAATCCCATTAATAGCTAATTAACATATGACCTTTATTGTAACAAAGCAAGGAAGCTGCTGCATACACCCTCTGATGTAACAGGATTACAAGTACACAGACACAATTTTGTACTTGCATCATTTTTAAACTGAATGATGTGAACTCCAACTAAACAACATTTTTTTCTAATTTTCGCAGTTGGGGAAACATGTATGGCAATCAATTCAAAATGAGGATACTGTGTGTATTTTAAGAAGTAAGGACAAATGGATCAATGTTATCAAATGGGCAATTAGCCCATTTAATCTAACAGGTAAACCAGAGGGTTCTGCTTTTCTCATGTGTCCAGGATGTCCAATCTAAGACTTTAAGAAAACTGACCAGACTGTAACCCACACTACATGTTTATTAGTCCTATGTAGATAACACATTTCTGCAAAAAACAATTTTTCAGTTTAAGTGACCTTGACCTCTGAACTTTTGATCCCAAAATCAATAGTCTTCTCCCCTATATCATAAGTGCAAGCCACCCACAAAGTTTGGGCCTGGTCTTGATGTAGAACCAATGTTACAGTGCAGAAACCATTTTATTCTTCTGGTCTGACCCTTAGACTTTAAAAAAAACAATAGGGTTCTTCCTTACTCCATGTACAACACACCCATAGTGTTTGGTAACTAAATGTGATAGAGAACTCAAGTCACAGTTTTGGAAACAATTATTCTTCTTTTAGTTACAATGCCCTTCAACTGTGACTTTGTGACACCATAATTATCACTTCTTCCTTACCCCATGTGCAAGCCATCCACAAAGTTTGGTAACTGTAGACTGTGGAGAACTCAAGCTATTGTGGGAAAATAAGTTATCTTCTTTTGACCAGTGAGCATGACCATTGATCTTTCTGCCCTGAAATAGGTCTGATCTTTCTTACCCCATGTGCAAGCCTCCACAAAGTATGATAAGTGTGGATGATGGAGAACTGGTAGTCCACATATCACGTTTCATGACTGGGGGTGAGATAAGGCCCAATATGCTGAGAGTGCAATCAACTCATGAATACACAAATGCATACATGAACACCCAAATGACTCATCAAAATACTGTATCTGCTCCCAGCTAAATTACAAGGAAAAAAAACCCCCACAATTTGGGTGACCTGATATCAATGCCGTTGTTAATGCTTATAATGAAGACAAATTTTTGTGATATTTTCAATTATGACTTCATTGATTAAAAAAAAAATATTTTCATGAAAATTATTATTGAGTAGAAAGTCTGACCTTTAAGGCCACAATTCAATCTTTTAATGTTATTTTACGACAGGCTCAAGTGTTCCAAGCTCAGAATAAGAAATATAATATCAATGAAGTTCAATTACACTTCTAATATGTCCATATCTTTTTGAGAAACAAAATTCCACATGGTGAATACTTGTTTTCCATCCCTGAACATTTTCTTTATTCCTTGGACATTTTCTAAAGTCATGCAATAAATAAGAAAATTTCATACTGCATAGCTTCAGGGAGATTTCCAATTTTGCTGATTTTTACTGGCTAAATTTTAAAGACTGAATCAGGATGTGTTTTTGATAATCAGAGAGATATCAAAATATAATGTTCAAGTACTTTACATGGATTTAAAAGACAAAAATTCTGTCTTTAACACCCAAACAGCAAATGGGATGATCTTGAGACTTTTTGGATCAATTATACTGTAAAAAAAAAAAAAAACCTCATCATTGACTACTAAGTCTGGGTTGACTGGAATATTACTTTAAATAAGAATTCAAAGTTCACAGCCTTCACCCATGATACATCTCGTTACAGTACCCCTCACATCTCCACTCTCAAATGATTGCTAATCACTCAGACCTTAACCTTTCACCACTTGACACACATAACACTACCCAAAAGCCATGGTGATTCAGCAGATAACAAGTTAGATTCACAACCGAAAGGATCCTGGTTCAAATCCTACCACTACATCAGCCCAGTCAGCTTCCATGATGTGTTCTTGGACAAGACACTTTACTCCAATTACCAGCACTAAACAACCTACACTGGTTTGACAATGATGATTCACTGGTATTACACTGACATAACACTGGTTTGACAATAGTGAACCACTAGTATTACACTGACTTAACACTGGTTTGACAATGGTGAATCAATGGTATTACACTAACAAAACAATGGACATAAATTGATGAATCACTGGTAATACAGTAATATAACACTGGTTTTACAATGATCACTAGTACCAGTATTGCACTAATATAACACTGGTTGTAAACTGATGAGTTACTAACGAGACACTAACATAACAATGGATATAAATTGATGAATCACTGGTAATACAGTAATATAAAACTGATTTTACACTGATGAATCGCTGGTAATATACTAACATAACAGTGGTTGTAATCTGGCGAGTTACTAATAAGATACTAACATTGGCTGTAAACTGATGAATCTCTGGTAATATACTAACAATACACAAACTTTACAATAACAAGTCACTGGTAATACAGTAACAGCACTGATTTTATGCCAATGAGACTTATAATATCACTGATTTTATGCCAATGAGTCACTTGTACATGTAATAACATTGCTTTTACAATGGTGAGTCACTGGTAATACAGTATACTAAAATAATATTGTACACAAAAATAATACCAGTTTTACACTGATTGATTACTGGTTTTCAAGTGACATAAACTGGTAGCAAGTACAACATATTTTTTAAAAATGCAACAAGATGATTAACTAATTTCTGTAAATTATTCTCCTCCTTCAGTAAACAGTTCATAAAATCTTGTACTCAAGAGTTTCAATAGAAGCTGGTAGCTGGTAAACTTTCACCTTACATTATGTACAGGAATTCCATTCCAAATAAAAAGTTTTATAATATATTGTTCTATTCCATCAGAGATTGTCCATCCAATTAAGATTAGGATCATTAAAGCCTAGAATATGCCTGCCTTTTCCCATTCAGTCTCATTTGGAATTAGGCCACAATTAATAATTCCAGTTCAGTACCCACGAATGTAGTCCCAGTCTATTTTTAGAGCATTTTTTCCTGTCTCCATTTGGTGGTGATACAAGAGTTAGATTTAGGCATTCTTGGTATGGATTTAAAGGCAATTGTTTATTCTTTTGAATATGAGCTTATGGTGTGGTTGTCTGTGTGTCTTTCGGCGACAGTGTACAGTGAGTAATAAGGTCTTGGTGATGATCCGGAAGTGAAATCTGTGTTCCGTTGCACGTTGGTTTGTTTACAGTAAAGCCTTTCAAAAAAAATGCAGGTCAACCTTTGACAAGAACTTCACCATGAAGTCATCTTTGAAGGTATTTTAGGTTAACATATGATTTGTATTGATTGTCACACAGTGGAAAGTCCAGTACTGAGAAACAAATGTAGAGAATATATAATAAAATTAATTGTGTTCTATGGCCTGTCAGTGCAGTATTTGAGTAAAGTTTAAATTGGTATAAAATCATTATTATTAATGATAGACACATGAAATTTTAATACGTTATGTATATTGACTTTGAAAATATAAGAATAAAATTAAAAATAAAAAATTAATTTTTATTTAAAAAATTTAAATGAAATTTTAAAAAAAAATTAAAAAAATTAAATTCCCCCCTCCCAAATGCACATATATAATATTTACTGGGAATGATATTAAATAATATCAGCATGTATATATTTCTACACCATATACAAGCTCCAATGATGGATATTTGTCAAATTTTATCAGAGAAAATATCTTTGTATGTCAAAATGAGACCTTCATTTAAAATACATGAAGACAAAATTCTATTTTGTATTGTGCCTTTAGGTCATTCAAACTATTTATTAGGGGTCCAAACAGTTCATTTATATGTTTATGATGAGGTGACTTCCTGAGTAACACATATCTGCTTGTATAGCTATCAGTAATTGTTTATAAACATAGTTATAGGGTATTTAGTGAGAGGACAGAGATGAAGACTTTATACTAGAACCTGCTAAAGTTCTCTACAAAATCATTTTAAACTGTCAGAGAATAAAATACAGGTCAAAGGGATAAAATATACTTTCCCCTGGTATATTTACCCTTGCATGTAAGAAAACAGCAAAATGATGTAAGTTTAACACAAAATTCATTCCATTTTATTGTTCAGTTTCATTACAATATTGATTGATGTAGTGCAGTATTGTGGCCTAGATGATATTATGGGAATTCTAATGATCCATTTCGCTTTATGCATTATTAATTGCTAATAATATTTGTTAACTGACACTCTAAAGATTACATAAGAAATATTCAAACAGATTATTTGAATTTAACTTTGTACAACTGATCTTAACATGATTACATATCTGACAAGAACAAATATCCATATATTTTAGAATGTTTGGGGTTAAAAGTTGACATTCAGTATATCATATAGGTTGACATTGTACCTATAGTGAATCTATAAGGCACAGTTCTGGCTGTGTGCACTTCATATATCCCAAATTTTATTTTCATCATGAATATGCCTATGTATCGTAACATATTTCAATTTAGTACTTTGACAGTGCGGTATTGTAGCATCAGCTGATATCTGATTCCACTGAATCATTGAGCTTAATAACTGGTAACCAACACTCTTAAAAATACACTAAAAATGTTCAAATAGATCATTTGAATTATGTTTGCACATGTGATTTTAACAAGTACATTGTATATGTCCCACACATACAAATGTCCACCCTTGTTTACAAGTTTTGGGGATCAGAATTTCACATTTAGTTGATGATATAGAGTCTATTGGTACCTATAGTTGATCTGTGTGGCCACATCTGGCTGTATTCACTTGCAATATCCAAAATTGTTATTTTCCTCGTGAATAAGATTGCTTATAGTAATATATTTTAATTTAATACATTGTCACTTGACTTTTCTGTACACTGGTATGTACTAATGTTTGCACCAATGATTAAACCTCACCATTCCAACATTGCCTTAAACTTTATGATACATACTCTACTTGATTAGTTATTTAACCTGTAAATGGCTAAATATTCTTCAAGAAACCTCATATATTTTTAGGATGCATTTATCACTGTAATACATGCCCACTGTTTCACATTTCTGAGTGTCACTCTGTCAAGTTTACTATTTTTCCCATGTTTGCAACCTGAATGTTATTTTGAAATCACCATATCTAACACATTTTAACTTCATTTGCCTACATCTTACTGTTTTCTAGAATTAAGTGAAACATGTTATATCTTTTCAGGTCTAGCCTGGTATCTGGAACAAAGTGTCAAGAGTTGGATCAGTTTGGAAGCTCTCCAGTAGTCTGGTGGTGATAGCAAGGTCTCATAAGGACATGTACAGTGTACTGCCTTAAGTGAGCAAGATTAGTTCACATCAGCACACTGATATACAGCAACTCAGAGATATGGCTTAGATCTTCATGAGAGAGATTCACACCATTGTTCAGTACAGTGTACTGCCATAAGTGACCAAGATTAGTTCATATCAGCACACTGATATACAGCAACTCAAAGACATGGCTTAGATCTTCATGAGAGAGATTCGCAACATTGTTCAGTAAGGTAGAACCTCCCTGAAACTGTGTTTTCCTATCACATGGTCACCTTTTGTAGTTATCGACACTGAAATGGAATGCATTTTGGCTATAAAACATGGTAGTGGTCCATCAAAACTTTAAATTTGAGTGTGCTATTAGTTATACAAACAAATGCCTAAGTACCTGACACAATAAATGTGGAACATAGCACCTGTCATTGTTTCTTTAGTGTGTACACCTATATGCATCTTGACAGGCATATTGCAATTTGCTGCCAAAGTCACTGTGAGCTATCATGCTTCGGTACCCCTGGGAAAAATGTTATCAGCTGTACAGACCCAAACTACCATTTGTTTTAAATACCATTCATTAGTCAACTTTGCTGTCTAAAATTTGTCAAATTGAAATTTGTAACTTCTATGAAAATTTAATTTTTCAATAAAATTTAGTTTTTAGAATTTAAATGTTGATTTAAATTTCCATTAAAATTTAACGTATCAATATTTTTAAATTTCAAACATATTTTCAGACAGGCCTTATCATGTGTTACAATTAGCTTTTTACTGCATTGAAAAATTCCTATAATTAAGGAAGATATAGCAAATTTAGTTTTGGTTTCTCTGACACTTGGAACACAACTTGAACCCTGTGGAACACCAGCACTACACACTTTCTGACAGCTGTCACACGTATTGTTTGCAAGGAAATTCCAAAAGACTTCATGTATAAAGTTGAAATAGGTGTGGCATGCAAATATAAAAGTTTGAGTAAAATATTGGGCCTGTCAGGAATTAGGCCAAAATTAATAATTCCGGTTCAGTACCCACGAATGTAGTCCCAGTCTATTTTTAGAGCATTTTTTCCTGTCTCCATTTGGTGGTGATACAAGAGTTAGATTTAGGCATTCTTGGTATGGATTTAAAGGCAATTGTTTATTCTTTTGAATATGAGCTTATGGTGTGGTTGTCTGTGTGTCTTTCGGCGACAGTGTACAGTGAGTAATAAGGTCTTGGTGATGATCCGGAAGTGAAATCTGTGTTCCGTTGCACGATGGTTTGTTTACAGTAAAACCTTTCAAAACAATGCAGGTCAACCTTTGACAAGAACTTCACCGTGAAGTCATCTTTGAAGGTATTTTAGGTTAACATATGATTTGTATTGATTGTCACACAGTGGAAAGTCGAGTACTGAGAAACAAATGTAGAGAATATATAATAAAATTAATTGTGTTCTACGGTCATTTAAAGTGCTTGACTGACACACAGATCAATCTATGTCAAAGAGAACCATAGATATCCTATCTCTTTCCATTCAAGCCCAATTAATTACAATCAGAAATGGTGGTCTCAGCTAATAAATAAGCAGGAAAAGAACAAATGAAAAATAAGAAGAGGTTTGTAACAAATTATCAGAGCTCTATATATTATGCTGTACAGATGTGACCACTAGCAACAAAGATGTAATAAAACAGGCAAGGCAGGGGCGCCCACAGAATTAATGGGGGGGGGCAATGCCCCTCTTGCTCCTATGTGAGGGTGCCCATGAAATTGGCTACAGGATGATTATTGAGAGAATGTAAAAACAATACCAGTCATGATCAACATGTTAAAAATATCTATCTCTTGCTTCCCATCTAAGGTAAATAAAACAGCAGAGTTACCATGAACAATTTTGTACTGTGGCATAGTGCGGTACTTTTTAAAAAAACCATGATACATACCATGATGTACTGCAATAATAGAAGGGACCAACAATATAATTTTCTGGGGCAGGGGGCTGCAATTATTTTTATATACATTTCTGGCTTTCCAAAAGCTGGAAAAATACCTAACTCTTGAAAGGAGAATAACATCAAATATGACATCTATTACATTATTTGAAGACATTTTTAAGATGTATTTTGAGATAAAATAAAATATCTCAGCTCAAAAGAAAGTCACAGCCCCTCCCTACCTCTCTCTGAAAATTAAATGGACATTACATTTGGGTTGATGAATTTGCTATGTTAATTATTGCATATGTTGTCGTTTAAAAACTAATTAAAGTGGGAAGATTAAGTCTACACTATATCTGAACCCTGTAAAAAACGCTGTGCTGACATTAGAAAACATTGTTGATAAAAACAGGAGGTGGTGACACTAAATCCTACAATTTCCTAGCTATGCTACCCATATAAGAGGCTGGGAAAGGTTTGAGAGAGATGCTAACACCCAGAGCAAGATGCTAATCAAAGACAGCCAGCAAACATAAAACACACTAACTCAACAAATGTGAAAATATGTAGCTGACATGAGAAATTACTTAAAATTCAGAAAGAAGAAAATAAAACTGCTCTTCAGAAATTCTAAGGCTGAATCTTGGTCTATCAAAGGAATTCATGCACTTTAACATATTAATATCAGCTAGTAAATAATGCAGAAAAAGACATTATTTTTCTGTTTTTAATCCCAAATTTTCATAATATCCCATCTGACCACCATGTTCACATAGGTGACATGTGTCAAACATGTAATTAAAGATTCATAAATATAATTATATCTGTAATATTCAAAATTAATTTGTGACAAATACAAATATTTTGTTTTTGAAAATAATATTCTTTGGAATTATTTTGTCATGAAAATGTTTTTAAAAAATGCTTTTAATATTAAATTCATAACAAGATTACTCAGGAATTTCTGTACACTCCTTACTGACAGAAAGCACTCAAGTACCGGTACAGTGTAAAAGTACTGTTGGCATACCACTGGAATAAATATTGTGGTAAATGGGTGGTATACAATGTACCAAAATAAAACAGATAAAAGCAGATGATGAACATAAAATACAACATGATTACAATAAGCATACCCTGACTTATATTACTAAGTCAACTTCATTCAGTTCTTTTAACCCCACCAAAAATCTATAATTTATTTATAATTTGGATTATTTTAAACACATATGCAGTATTATAAATTAGGCCTATACTATCTTCTGCCCATTTGTGCACACCACAATACATTACCATCTTAAGCTAATTGTTTTTACTGTTGATTCAAGTTTATGGGTTAATTTAAAACCTTTTTTGTATTTTTATTATTATTCTATCACCTGGCAACTTGCATTTTTCCCATGCTTATTTTCTAACCCTCTTTTTGTTATAGATTTTGTATCTGCTAAGTAAATAAAAGACAGTTATTTCATTCAAAGAACTAAAAGTATACTCCAATAATTTCCACATTTTTTTCTTAATAGGATAGAATGCATCATCTCAGTCTCATCTAGGTAAAATTAAAAAAAACCCAACTCTCTTAGAAACAAATGCTCATTTTGAATTTTAGAAAAAACTCCACAATACAAAAAGAACATAGCTGACAGTCTCCATCAAGGAAAAAACAACTAACTTTACTTGACACACTAACACCATTTCCAGACACATACCCCTCAACAATGCCTAATGTCCCCAGTACCATCTGTGGGAGACATAAGTTGCACACACCTTGACCCCATCCTGCTACTTTTCCAACGGTTTGCTACTTTATTTCTTATTGTACCCCACCCCATCCCAGAGAGAACATTTAACTGCATTTACAGATAACAGCACTTTAGTTCCTGCATACATTACTAGCTGAAATTATCAACTATAACATGATCTGAATTCTGTAGTTTCTATGGTACCATTAGCTTCTTATATTTTGCATTTTGACAACTTACCAATTAGCAAACAAGATATGGCTGGTTGTATACTTATTTCCCCAAGGAGTCCATAGATCTTTTGATGTGTATATAGAGTAACATGATGTTATTAATGTCTGCCAAAACATAGCTTTTACAGGATATTTACATAATGTTATACAAAATGTTTATAAATTTCACACCCACCCTCACACCAAATAATATATTTAGGGTCTGAATGACCAGTGAAAGAAACTATATGCCTTATTCAAATCAAGCAAAACGCTTAAGAGTATTCCCCATTACGGAGAAAATTATAGTTTACTGAAGTCAAAGTAGTCTTATCTGAAAAAGCCTGCAAGATGCAGTGAATGAAAAAATGCCAATTTCCATGGACTTTCTTTAGCTATCAGATAAACGTCTGTATTTAAATCAAGGAATTAGGTTTTGATAAAATGGCATCATTTTGGTTATAATGCATACCTAAAGGGATTTATGTAAATGTTGCATCCTTAACCAGAAGCCATCAGAAATAATTATCACTTCTTGCTCATTTAACTGGCTATTTCAATGGAAAGTTTTGCAAGATTCTTGACAGAACATATTTTGGATTTAAGAGTGTATAAGGCATGTTCAACAACACTGTAGTCCCAGTGATCTGCCATCAAAGAACACTAAACAAGTGTCAAAGAACACTAAGCAAGGTAAGCAAGTGTTCACCTACAATATCTACAAGTGCAGTCCCAGTGATCCACTGCATAAAGTAGAAGCAGATCAAAGCCTACACTGTTCATTGTGGACCCAAATCTTGTTGAGGTGTTTGTGCACTGGCTCTACACTATTCACAGCTTGATGTGTATGACAGATCAATTACCCTACACATTTATTTGGCTGACTGCATTAACATCACTTTTACCACATTACTGCTATATACCATGCTGAGGAAACCGGAGCTAAGTGCTTTCATCAAAATACACTAAGGCAGTCAACCAGGGCTGGCCTGGGTGGGTATTGAACCTGTGACCCTCATATTATGAATCGTATGCTCAACAAACTGATATATCACAGCTAACATACACATCTCATAAGTACAGTAGGCTAACAAAGACATAGTCCACTCTAGTCAATGCATATTGCATTCCAAAATATACCCAGTAAGCTTTCATGTTGGATCCAACCACAAACCACACAAACCCAGATCTGCCATCACACTGTGCCCACTGACCTGGGTCTATGCAGTTTGCTAGGAGTAATCAGTAAAACAAACAATACAGACAATGATCTGCTGGCGCATTATGAGATCAAGGTCTACACTGTATGCAGTCAGACTCGGCTGAAAAGCATGATAGATCATCAGAAAATTGACCATTAATGCTGACTTGAAAAAGAGTGATGATTACATATAGTGCTCCTCCTCATGTTGTCCATGTCAGTCAGAAAAGTGGCCTATATTATTATTATTGAGGGAAGCTTTTAAACTGATGTATGTTCCAACAGTGATGTATTGTGGTAAATGCATACAGATACAATAGGATCTTTAAGGATGTGAAATAACATTATAACAGGTTCTAATTTGCCAAGAACAAAATTAAACAAAAGAGAAAAAAGAAATTCAAGCAAAAATGATGGAAGGTCATTAAAGAATTTATTGGAAATAATGACCATGCCATAAAAGGGGATACAGTATATAAGTGACCACTGTACTAGGAATTTCCGCTTATCAGCAGGTATACATGGTAAACCACCATAACTTTCTTGTCACCCACTACAATATTTTTGGTGCTTATAATGCATATTCCGATTATCAAACCAACACAAGGTGAAAAACTTTTTGTTGTATAATGATATCTAACATTATGCCATTTTGGATAGTGTACTGATTATCAATGGCTACGTGACATTTGATCGGCTTATAATAAAACAGTGCTTGTCTGTTTTATGTTCTTTTCTGTCAATACTTAATACTTGTTCCAGGCTATGATGGTTAGCTTTGCATTCAAGATCAAACACACGATGCTTTGTGAAAGTCATGGTCTAGTATTTATATTTATTTGGACTAGCAGGACACCTTTGAAATATATCTCAGTGTCCAAACTAGAAATTACCCAGACACTTCATCATCATCATAATTATATCTGACACAAAGCTAGAATTTACCCAGGCACTGCATCATAATTATATCTGGCACATCAAAGCAACTGATGCCACCATTGAAAACTCCACACCAAGTCAATGAAACATCGATCATTGCAGAGTCACTAAGTAGTATTAAATACTGTGTTTTAAAATAAGAAACAAAACAAAGAACCAAGTTTATTTTTAAAAGAAAAACAAATAAATTGCAAATTTACCACTACAATGCAATGTAATTACATTTAGCACATCAAAACTTTAGCCAGTGGTGATTGCTTTGAACACCATGCCGAGTCAATGAGGCACTGATTACTAATCAAAGAAGTACAAAATACTAAGATGACAAAGAAAACAACCATCCAACTTTTTTTTTAAAAATAGACTGCTATGGTGACCATGCTGGATGTCTAAGCAGCACCATTTTCGTTTAGTGCCAACTAGACCTTCAGATGAATGTGTAAAGTTTCATGGCAATTTTCTGTGTAGTTGATGAGAAGTAGTAATAAGAAACTTGCTCTAACAGACAGACAGACATTGGATGACAAATGACTGACAATTAGTGATCCTATAAATTTTTCTGCTCTATGATCAGTAGAGTTAAAAATAGGGATAGTAGGGTCATTTTTGGAAAAAGTAAGGAAAAATAGGGAGTTAGAGAAAAATGTAGGAAAAAACTGGACTTTTGAAAGACAGGAATTCTTTTTCATTTCAATATAATTGACTTCTTAATAATGGACAGGCCCGGCCCTAGGGCAAGGCAAATGAGGCAAATGCCTTGGGCCCCGTGCTGCTGACATAAATCAACTCCGCAATGCAATTTTTTTGCTTGGGGCCCCGCTAATCGCTTGTTGCTTTGGGCCCCGCACATTCTAGGGCCATTTCTGATAATGGACACTTGTTGATAACTGTAGTTCTTTAAGAGTCATGTACAGGCAGGTTTTTCACTATACAGCTCTCACTCATTATAACACTAGAGTTGGGTCCATAATAGTGATGATAGCATTATGTATTGAATCATGGTGTGTTGAGAACAGCATTATATAATAAACCATGGTGTAGCAGGAACAACAACAGAGTATCAGGAGTTTTAGTGGACTCCTCCTTATACTTATAGAGGTAAATATTTCTAACACTTTTGTAAATTTCATGCTCTCCATTATTAAAAAACCCCACAAATTCGAAGCTAAAAATCACCCACAAACTGTTGAAAATTTGGGTATCTTAAATGGGATGCTCCATGTAACATCATGCTTACACAGAATTATACTGACAATGGTGCCTGCATTAATGTAATGATGCTCAGTGTGAAATAGTGTATGCAGAAAGTTATGTTTACCATGTTTGGTACCTGCATCATAATGCAATCATGCTCAATGTCACATAGTGCTTACAGAATGTTATATTTACAATGTTTTTTTCACTTTTTTGTAATGTCTTTTAATCTTCCAGCAACTTTTGAATATAAATATACCTTGGTATGTGTTATGCATAAGTGAACACTGATAGTTGTTTCTTGTCTATTGGTTTGTATACAATTATATATGTCTAGTTAACTTATCAGAGACTGTAAGTTCTATGTGCAGTAATGTGTGTATGAATGCATGCATATAAACAAGTATATGAGCATGTATTACCATATGCAGATGGGTAGTGACTGCACTCTATATATATATATATATATATATATATATATAGATATAGATATACACACACACACACATTTATCTTACCTCAAACAATAATGAGGACACTGACCTCTTGCACTATTAAAGACATTGACCTGTTGTACTATTAGGGATACTGACCACTTACAACACGAAGGACAATAACCTATGATGTTTATGGACAATTCATCCTTCATTTAACTTCAAATTTACTTTAAAAATTGCATTTATAGGTGGGGGTGTATATTTTAAGTGCAGTCATGAAAATAAATACTTTCTTTACCACATAAAATACAGTTGCCCCTTGGTATAAAGCCAGTCAGTATTTCTCTACCCTCTTTTAATGCAGCCATGGCCATGAACCCCATCAAATCAGTCAAAATTGTTTTATCGTTGCAAGTACTTTGATGAAGGTGAAATCAAGGCATGCTGAAGATGACTAAAGTAATGAAAGCAACAAGTGATTTTCCAATAAAATCCTTAAGCTTTGCACAATAGCAAGACAAGTTCTTGGAAAGACAGCATTTACAATCATTCACAAACCAGACAACTTTTACATTTGCCATATTTAAGAAAATGGGCTCAAAGAATCACACACTTCAATTAGATAAAATCATATATTTTCTGATAGTACAGATATGGACTATTTAAACATATAACATGCTGACTGGTGAAAAACTTTCATGTCACTGATGACTCTGAAGTAGACTCGGCATGTTTCTGATCACCTCCCACTGTGAAGCTCACCAGTGTCAATGCCTGCATTTAATACTGTCACAGAGATCTTAAGCAATCCTTAAGCATGATTAATAAGTAATAGTTTTTTTTTAAATACTTACCATCGAGAAGCTACACCCAAGACTGGTAAGGCATATCCACCCCTGATAAAATGGACTGTTAATGATTTGTCCCCTATATTTTAGAGCAATTGCTGTCAGAAAGCTAGAAATATAAAATAACTGAACCATGGAAATAAGTCCACATTGATACAGTATGACTTCTCAGTATCCTAACTGAACCATGGGAATAAGTCCAGCTTGATACTGTATGACCTATCAATATCCTTGTGACTCACTTCTCCCAGCTGGCTTGCACATCAGACTTTGAACTGGATAGCTTGTATCTTGTTTCACATGTTCTTCAAATGTTATATTAACATTTTTAAAATGCATGTTATGAGAATTTGTCATTGTTCTCTCTAAAGTCTTTCATTAAATTACATAATAATACAAAATACATATACTGCCATCCTGAAAGAATGCATCATATATACCTGCCTATTAGTTGATTGAAACTAAAAAGAACAAAGACCCTGCTTTATCATCATACATTATGCACCAGCATATAATGTTATTCATTCTACTGATCATTCCTAACAAACTGCTTAGACCCATATTTGCCAGCACATTAAGTGATGGCAGATCTGGGTCTATGCAGTTAACAGTTGGACCTGTCTTATACATAAGTATATACGGTCCTAAAACTTTGTAACTTACAAAACATAAATAGATACTTCACAAACCTTCTTCCAAACCTTCCTCTATAATATGATGGTTATTATCCAATACATCAATGGGTATTATCCAATATATCAATGGGTATAATCCAGTATACATCAATGGGTATTATCCAATATACATCAATGGGTATTATCCAATATACATCAATGGTTTTTATCCAATACATCAATGGGTATTATCCATCCAATACATCAATGGGTATTATCCATCCAATACATCAACAGGCATTATCCAATACATCAATGGGTATTATCCAATACATCAATGGGTTTTATACAGGTATTGAATTATTTAGGTAATACCTTGGGCATTATCCCATGCATCAATGGGTTTTAAACAGGTATTGAATTATTTAGGTAATACCCAGGGTATTATCCCATACATTAATGGGTTTTAAACTTATATTGAATTATTTAGGTAATACCCTGGGTATTATCCCATGCATCAATGGGTTTTAAACAGGTATTGAATTATTAGGCAATACCCAGGGTATTATCCCATACATCAATGAGTTTTAAACATATATTGAATTATTTAGGTAATACCTAGGGCATTATCCCATACATCAATGGTGTTTTAAACTTATATTGAATTATTTAGGTAATACCTAAGGCATTATCCCATACATCAATGGGTTTTAAACTTATATTGAATTATTTAGGTAATACCTAGGGCATTATCCCATACATCAATGGGTTTTAAACTTATATTAAATTATTTAGGTAATACCTAGGGCATTATCCCATACATCAATGGGTTTTAAACTTATATTGAATTATTTAGGTAATACCTAGGGCATTATCCCATACATCAATGGGTTTTAAACCGGTATTGAATTATTTAGGTAATACCCCTGGGTATTATTCCATACATCAGTGGGTTTTATCTAATACATCAATGGGTTTTAAACAGGTATTGAATTATTTAGGTAATACCCAGGGTATTATCCCATACATCAATGGGTTTTATCCAATACATCAATGGGTTTTAAACAGGTATTGAATTATTTAGGTAATACCCAGGGTATTATCCCATACATCAATGGCTTTTATCCAATACATCAATGGGTTTTAAACATATATTGAATTATTTCAGTAATACCCTGGGTATTATCTCATACATCAATGGGTTTCAAACATATATTGAATTATTTAGGTAATACCCAATACATCTTCGGTAATACCCTGCGTATTATTCCACAAAATCTTCAGTAACACCCTGGGTATTATACCATACAGTAATATACCATACATCTTCAGTACTACCCTGGGTAGTATTTTACCATACATCTTCAGTACTACCCTGGGTAGTATTATACCATACATCTTCAGTACTACCCTGGATAGTATTATACCATACATCTTCAGTACTACCCTGGGTAGTATTATACCATACATCTTCAGTGCTACCCTGGGTAGTATTATACCATACATCTTCAGTGCTACCCTGGGTAGTATTATGCCATACATCTTCAGTACTACCCTGGGTAGTATTATGCCATACATCTTCAGTAATACCCTGGGTAGTATTATGCCATATATCTTCAGTAATACCCTGGGTAGTATTATACCATACATCTTCAGTAATACCCTGGGTAGTATTATACCATACATCTTCAGTAATACCCTGGGTATTATACCATACATCTTCAGTACTACCCTGGGTAGTATTATACCATACATCTTCAGTACTACCCTGGGTAGTATTATACCATACATCTTCGGTACTACCCTGGGTAGTATTATACCATACATCTTCAGTACTACCCTGGGTAGTATTACACCATACATCTTCAGTAATACCCTGGGTAGTATTATATCATATATCTTCAGTACTACCATCAGTAGTATTATAGCATAGATTAATGGGTTTTAATCTGGCATTGAACTAGTTCAGCTAAAAGATCATAAGCATTTTATAAAAGCTAATACTTATCTGAACATTTTTCAGTATAAGGCTCCTTTATAACTTCACTCTTTTATTCGGTCTCCAACAATATCATTATTAATGGGGAGGCCTATATGTATGTGAAAAAGGGCACAATGAAATAATTAATGAAATAGTTTATAGTAATGAAAAAATTACATTTAGGCACAGTACCCTGAAAATGTTTTTTGTTGGGCAGAGGAAGGTGTTGCAGAGCCTATTCGGATGTAATTGCCCTTAGAGGAATTAGTCACAAGCAAGAGAGTTTTTCTTGTCCACATTTTTAATTTAGCCCTAATGCTTCCACATCTACATGCTGACTCCCTGCACTATCTTTGTCCTTAGCTTATAAAAAATCCTAGACTTCAAAGAGAGCATTTCCTAAAGACCTTCTAGAACTAAACTTACAGTCTGATTGTGTTAATTGTGTTAATTGCAGACCCTTTATCTCACCCTAGTCTACATACCAAAGTACACAAAATCTTAATTATATTATCCAAATGAAGCCATATATCCACTCTCCACACAAACACTCTTTTGCTGTCTTTAATGGATACAGTATTAGAATTTCCAAAAATATTATATTAAATGGGAAATTACTTATAATATTTATCCTTATGAGCTAATTAATTCCAAATTAAACTGTAACTACCCAACTCTACTTTAAACACTTCATATGTACTAAGAGAGCTTCAAATTTCACAACAATTGGTGATGAAACTAAATGTTATCATTGATTAATATTAAGTCTATCAACACACAATCCTACCACTGAAGTGACTTCTTTTGTTTCAAAACTGCCTCAGCTAGCACTGTAGCCTAACACCATTGCCCCTGAGTAGCTGCATATAATACCATATTTAACCAGAATCACAGCTCCTAAATTTAACAGTAAATAAAGGCATATTCCTGGATCATAGGCATAAAAAGTATTAAATTTATCAAGAGAATGTAGAGAATTATATACAAAAATATATCTTCTCTTCTAAATCATGATAACACCACACTATTTGAAATAACTTTATTTAGCCCTATAATATAGGCCCTAAAAAGATTCTAGATTCAAGAAAACAGAAATTCTAGGAGATACATGACCCAGCAGTGAACATTTCCACCTCAGGATCAGGAGGGGTCAAAGGTCTGAACTTCAGAGTGCTGACTGCTGTGGTGCATTAGGAGGTATTAAAGTTAATCATTAGTTGTTTAGACTTCCCACTATTTTTGTAGGGTACTATGACCAAAGGGATTCTTAGTACATATGACAAAAGGGATTTTAGTGTGGGAAAATGTAAAATATATAGCAGTACCAATATCTGGTTTCTAACTTGTAATATGGGGGTGGGTGGGGTGTGAATATGAGAATTTAAAAGACAGATGTGAGGGAAGCAATCATAAATCTGGGTAACTAGGTCAGCATCATAGAAACTAATGTAAGTTGGGTGTGAGAACATATCAATAACAAGTAATGTTTCTGGGTTTCAGGATGGCTTTGACAAATATGGGTAAAAAGGTCAGCATCATGACATATCTGGATAACTGGGTGATATTCCTGCTGTTTCAGCACCATTTAGTTATTGTATGATCTGGGGGAAAGGAGATGTCATTCACCTAGTAATGGTTAGCCAATCATATTCTGTATGTGGGGAAAGGGTGTGGGATTATGATATGTGTATATAGATAGATACAAGATACAGTGTGCAGAAGAGAAAGCAGAAGGCAGAAGGGCAAAAAGCAGAAAGAGGGCAGAGAAAGAAAGAACACAAACTATTACCTTTAGAAAATGAAACACAGGGTGACACCCCAAACTCTTTACCAGCCAGTGCTGGGATGGAGTAGTCATGGGGTGCCAACATAATGGGCAGAGAAAGAAAGAGGGACAACAGAGATAAGATGTAGTTGGAAATAGGAATCAGACGGAGATATACAAGATGGGGAGCTAAGAGGAAGGATATCTAACAGACATAATGGAGTGATAGATATTCTGAGTGGACAAATATAGTGAGAAACAATCATCATTAGTGTACAATTTGGAGAGGTGGACAGAACTAGTGTGTATTTTGGATATAAACAGTAGATTGAATATGACTTAGTGTTTTAATTAGTATACCACTGGTCCCTGCCTCACCCCGAAGTCAACAGAAAGACCCAATAGGTCAGACGGACTGCACCTAATGGGTCAGAGTACCAACAGGGGCAGGGAATATCAGCTGATATTCTATTGTAAAGAGTATTTTACACAAAGCACAGCTGACATTCCATCCCAAGGAGTATTTTACAGCATGAAGCTCATATAACACATATATGACCTGATCTGCAAGCCTTTAAGCAATATATGAATTAGCCATCAGGTGCCAGTTGGACAGCAGGTGTTGCTTCTCTTTCTCCCACATCTACTGTACAAGATCAATCTACATCTGTATCAGTTACACATTCCAAATATATAATGATCCTTCAAAATTAAAGTCCAGTGATGGGAAATAAGCAAAACCCTTCTAGCAGATGCAACTATACCGGTAGTCATGTGGACAGGTCAACACAGTTCTGGCTTGGTGCTCCATACACTGAAGGAAGCCACCCGGACAACAATAATAATACTTATGTACTGTACAGTCATGAACAATTTTTGCTTATACAGGTACATGCAATTATTTGTCAATGCAAAATAAGTGGTTGGAAACAGTGTAGATTAATAATATTTTTCAATGAATGTTTAAAGTTACACACTGAATTAGCAAAAATTTATCTCAGTCTTGTTTGATTTTTACCGTTCAGAAATTTGCCTTTTCTTCTAAAGTTCTTGTACAACTAACTAATGAAAAATAATGAAAAAGAAAAAAAGATGTGAAAAGCTCTGTAAAATATCTGTACAGGAATAACTCTTTCTATTCTAGCTGTCCAAAAGCTATGAGGACTCTGTCAGTGTTATTTTAGGGCAGAAATTTCAAAAAGCAATTTTTGGTTCTGCATGGGAATAATTTGACTATACATTTTAATTTCATGCATCTAAATTACTGAGACAATTACCTGATTCTTTTCTTTAAGATGCCTCTTCTGGAAAGCAAGGAGAACCACCTGTTCATGTAGTTTCTTATCAGTTGATGAACCATACACTGGTAATAAACTTGACTTTTTCATTGTCGTGGGTAAAAATTGAATTTTTGTTTCTCCAAAACTGAACACAATTTAAAATAAATTCTTGACTACTTTTTCTACTGTTTATAATTACATTAAAAGTCCTTTTTTTTAAGTCTGAATGTCACTGAGTCATTATATGAAACTTGACCCCTTCAAATCATTTGATTCAATTATCATAGGCACAATTAACGAAGTACAACCATGAAAACAATTTTTGTTTCTGCTTTCATTGTTTAATTGATAACCTATAACCATTCCTACAAGGCAACTGTATCATCACTTCAAATAATGAACCTGACAGAACACTGGCAAAGTATTAATCATACTGAATTTGGTACAGTCAATACTGTCACAAGTTTTATGCCATGGTCTTGCTCTCTATCAAGTCCATGACAGGAAATCCTCCAATAGTCAAGAGACAATAGCTTGTAATCCTCCAACCGTCAAGGGACAATAGCTTGTAATCCTCCAATAGTCAAGGGATAATAGCTTGTAATCCTCAATAGTCAAGGGAAAGTAGCTTGTAATCCTCCAATAGTCAAGGGACAATAGCTTGTAACCTGCCAATAGTCAAAGGACAAAAGCTTGTAATCCTCCAATAGTCAAGGGACAAGAGCTTGTAATCCTCCAATAGTCAAGGGACAATAGCTTGTAATCCTCCAATAGTCAAGGGAAAATAGCTTGCAACCTGCCCATAGTCAAAGGACAAAAAGCTTGTAATCCTCCAATAGTCAAGGGACAATAGCTTGTAATCCTCCAACAGTCAGGGACAATAGCTTGTAATCCTCCAATAGTCAAGGGACAAAAGCTTGTAATCCTCTAATAGTCAAAGGGCAAAAGGTTGTAACAGAAAGACTAAAAGTTCTGTGCTTTAAGAACACCACATTTTGTATACTATTTTATCTCCACAATGAATAATCAAGAGGTCCCAAGAATTCTTCTGTCATATAATGTTACTTTCTTAGCAAATGGTATAAAGTCAGAAAAACCTCCGAATTCCTCCACAAAAAGACAACTCTGCTGAGCAGCTGAATTTATATTAAATTGAATTGTAAGAAATAATCACAAATTAAAGCTTTGTTCAGCTGCAAGCTCAAGCCAAAAGTTTTGATTTAAAGCTTTGTTCGGCCTCAAGCTCTAACTAAAAGTTCTGATGGACTCTTTCAGAAAAACAATATAAAAGACAGTACAAAGAGAACACTTCAAGATATGTACATTGTTTATATCAATCATGGAAAATGCAGATGGCAGCACCAACTAGATTTTCTTGTCAGTTCATGTACCAAGAAAATTATGACCTCATTGAATTCCAAGTTGAGAACAATAATGGCTTAGTAGAATGAACATACTGTAAAAGTCTACTCAGTGAGTCAAGATTATTTTGTCCAGTTGAAATATTAGTCTAGTATTGCCTATAAATGGTTCAGTTGAAGCATTTCTTGTGTGTACATTGGTAGACAACCAGTCCATGCCATTCACTGACATCAACAAATATGTTTCTAGTATACCAGTCCAATTCAGATGACTCTAACAAATTACCATAAACAGACATAAAATAATGCTAATGAAAAATGTATGAACTTTCCCTAAAAGTGTGTACTTTTAGGGTGAATATCCTCAAAATGTGAGACAAAATGTCAGTCAATTAATCGTTCCCTGTGGCTTCAGACAAACCCCAAAAACATCCTCACTTCTGAATCATCACGATGCCTGTGAAAAATGGGTTTACCACTACTACCAAAGTCAAATGGAACCTAAACACCAACCTTAAAGACACCATTATATGTGCTTCTGTTTAAGTCCCTCTAAGAAAAGTCACACAGTTGTTCATCACGAGTTGTGTGCATTCAAGATGCACAACAACATTGGTTGACTAAGACCACTTCAAAACTTTTTGCCAGAGGGCTTAACCTTGTATGGGGCGGGATTAGTATGTGATGTTAGTAAATTGACAGGTACAGTTTGTGGAGTTCCACTATCATATCTTTTAAACTTGTCTGTCAGGCTCTGAAAATTTGACAGCTGCATTCTTTGACACATGGGACTGAGACACATGCTCTTGGTAAAAATAATAATAATGATACTAATAATAATAATAATAAGTTATTTCAATAGGGTAACATAATTAATGGAACAATCAGCAATCTTCCCTGCAGCCCATAAAGAAAAGAAAAAAACACAAAAAATAAAAAAATAAAGACATATCTGTCTGTGAGCTATACTCAAAAACATTTTAACACCTTATTTGCTATATCATGCTGAGGAATGGGAGGAAAGTTCTTACACAATGAGGCAGATAACCTGGGCTATCCTAAGCTTATATCACACAACAAAGCCATCCAAATGCAGAAATAAAAGACATCCCAACCAGACATAAAAAGATGTACCAAGCAGACATAAAAGACATCCCAAACAGACATAAAAAGATGTCCTAAGCAGATATAAAAAGATGTCCCATGCAGAAATAAAAGACATCCCAAGCAGACATAAGATGTCACAAGCTGACATAAAAGACGTCCCAAGCAGACATAAAAAGATGTCCAAAGCAGATGTAAAAACCCATCCCAAGCAGACATAATAAGACATCTCAAGCAGACATAAAAGAAACCCCAAGCAGACATAAAAAAAACCCATCCCAAGTAGCTATAAAAACACCCCAAGTAGATATAAAAAGTCATCCAAATCAAACTTAAAAAGACACAAAAAGCAGACCTAAAAGTCATCACAAGAATATATAAAAAGCAATTCCAGGCAGCCATAGAGGGCATCCCAAGCAGATTCAAAAAGGCATCTCAAGCAGACATAAAAAGGTATTCAAAGCAAACAAAAAGCCATTCCAAGCAGACATTAAAAGTTATCTCAAGCGGACCTAAAATCCACCCCAAGCTGATATGAAGAAAACATCACAAGCAGTCATTAAGAGGCATCTAAAGCAGACATAAAAAGTCATCCAAGCAGACATGAAAGGTCATCTCAAGCAGTCCTAAAAGCCATCCAAGCAGACATGAACAAAGTATCCCAAGCAGTCATTAAGAGGCATCAAAAGCAGACATAAAAAGCCATCCAAAGCAGATATAAACAAGAGACCCCGGACGAGACTGATGTTCTACTGGGTGAAAAGAATTTCCAAAAATTCAAGATAAGACCATTTCTTCCTTTTAAGTGTAGAGTGTTGGTGCAGATATTGGAATGTCTACTTAGCATCATTTTCATTTAGGACAAAGTAGACACCATTATAACTCTTTTGGTGTAAACCCCATGTCAAAATTATCATCCATTCAGGGGAAGTAGTGACAACAAAATTTTGGGGTTGTGGCAGCCATATTGGATGTATGACTGGCATCACTTTCATTTAGGACCAACTAGGTATCATAAGAAGTCTATTTGGTGAAAACCCTGTTTTGATATTGCCATCCATTTGGTTAAGATGGCTATATTGAGGGTTACTCATTTCATTTAGCTCCAAGGAGACACCACCAGACTCTTCTGATGAAAACCACATGTCATGATGATTTTGCCTTTAATAGGAGTAGTGAAAACATAATTTTCAAGATGGCCATATATTGGACATCAGGTCAGCACCATTTTAAATAAGATAAATAAAAACATTATAAGTAAAGACTTTATTTAAAGAGGGTAAAACAATTAGCTAAGAACTAATCTACCTTGAGGCCCTCATACAAAGGAATTTATTTATTTTAGGTGCATCTCTGAAGCCACTGGATATACTGGGTTTGGAAGAAGGAAATAGAGTGGGCATTTCTAATCTCAACTGGAATACTATTCCAGAGCAAAGTTCCAGAGTATTGGAAACTTTTTTAAAATAATTCCTTATTTGGTTTGGGAATTTTATACTGTTTGGTAGACATGGATCGCAGGTGGGGAGTATTACCAGGTAGCCTATACTGGAATAGTGATTGTAAATATTCAGCAGCACTATTATTGGATATCCAAGAAGTATTTTAGTGAAAACTCCATGATGATACAAGTAAGACTTTTCATTCAGGAAAGTAGTGATAATAAGATTTTCAATCTGGTGTGGCAGCCACATTAAACCCCAGATCAACACCATTTTCATCTAGTTGACATCATAAGAAGTCTTTTAGCTAAAACGTCATGCTGATATGACCATTGTAATGTGTTGAATTTTGAAGAAGTACTGGATCCTAAAGTTGAATAAATTGTGCATTCAAATTTTATCATAGTCAAGCCAGAAGTCTTTGAGAAAGGTCACTTTGATATTTCCCTTGTTTCATCTGTGAAACATAAAAGGGCCTATGTTTAAGCTTCAGTGGAATTGACCCAGTCATTGTAACGGTATATTGGCAGAGAGTACATTAGAACTACGACCGTATCTGTTTGTAAAGGACCGCATGTCAAATAATTAATCTTCAAAGTAAAGCTAATTGCAGCATATTCTAGGCTGTCAAAAACTGATGAAAGACATGATTATTTTGGGAAAAATTTAGGAACAGTTGCTTTCAATTGGTCAGTTAAAATTAAGGCATATACTTTGGAAGTAATCTGAATTTAAGGTAGCGACTTGGCTCAGAATTCTTGAGTCCAATTTTGCTTGCGAGAAGTCAAATTTGAGACTCCAGTGGAAAAACCTGAGAATAGAGTTTTCCCTCGTTAACAAAGTGAGAGGCCAGATAGCTGTCTTGAAAGGAAAAGACAGGCTATAGTGCTAGGACGCACGATTGTGTGGAAAAGTAACAGACGTTATACTCTTTTCACCACTCGTTACTACGATGAACAAATCTGTAAACTGAATACTATTAAATTCCATTAATGTAAATCAGTTGGATTGTAATTGCAATTTTAGTTTATGTATTAATTAAATTTATTTTATTGTTTAAGGGGGCTTGTATTTGTTTATTTCTTCTCAATAGTCTTGCTAAGTTCTCTGTCAATGTTCTATCTATCTATTCACACTGGGCAATAACATCGAGGGAGGTCATCCTCTAGATAACGATCGCCAAATCAATTAACAGAGGGGCACACACTGACACACGTCTCACGTTCCCCCCCCCCCCCGTTACAACCATCCATTTAAGAGGAATAGCAATAACAAGATTTTCATGATGGCCACTGCATGGTGGCCAAACTGGATGTCAGATGAGCACCATGTTCTTTTAAGACCAAATGAAAATCATAAGAAGTTTTTTGGGTGAAAATCCCATGTCAGTATAATGTTCTGCTCAGAATGAGCTGCAACAGGATTTTCAAGATGGCTGCCATTGTGATTATACTGGACCTCAGATTGGCACCAACCAGACATCATAAGAAGTCTTTTAGCGAAAGCCCATTCTGATACATGACCATCCATTCAGGAGGAGTAGCAATAACAAAGCTTTCAAGATGGCTAATGTGGTGGTCATATTGGATGCATGAGCAGCACCATTTTTCATTCAGGACCAAATAGACCATGGGATGAATGTGTGTGTCAAGTTTCATGGCAATCCTCCAAGAGGAGCAGCAGGAACAAACTTGTGCTAATGGACCAACAAATGACAGACAATTTATGGACAATGCACAACATGTAACTGATTATCCCATAAGCTCATCTGGTCTAAGACCAGTAGAGCTAAAAAGTCATCCAAAGCAGATATAAATAAGTTGAGTTGCAAATACAGACTGAAGACATAACAAGTCTGGCTTCTTCAAACAGGCAATTTGGAAACTGATAGCTCAATCTCTCAATGATTCAAACCCTCTACCCAAACAGATCTTCTGAAACACAGTCTTGCATAATTCTAGTTCTCATTCCATACTTCATTCAGCATGAAAAATAAGAATCATCTTTAAAAATAACCCCATGTATTTCTGAATATTTAAACAAGTAGCAAAACTGTTCATGAAAATGAATTGAATAAAGAAATATTGAAAATTCTTACACTACTCCCTTGTATTAGTGTGCCCAATGGACCCCATTGTTTTTCTTACAGAACAGGCAAAATATAGGCTACAGTTTGCTTGACATTAAAAATTATGATTGAAACTGGTAATGATAGCTGGATAAATTGCTTGTTTTATAGCATGAAAAACTGCGGTTACTGAATCACTGTCATAACATTTGCAAATAAATAAAAAGTATATATTTTGTAGGATTTTTTTGGACTAAAACTGCAAAACATAAAAGGTTCAAACATCACACTAACATGCCTAGGTGTAGGTGCAGCCTTATTTCTTGCTAAAATCACTTGCCCATGACAACTCCCAAGTGTTTGTCTTTTGCTAGTCTGTCAATTCTTCTCAAACTTCACAGTAATATGTTTGAAATGACTTGCATATTCTAATAAAATGTACATAGTTCCAATGTTTTTTCTCTTTTTTAACATTTATAACATGTTGCTGATATTCTGAATCACTGTTGAATGCTAATGATGAAACTGTCTTGTGCCAGGATTTTGATACATTGTTGAGTGTCAATGATGTCTTGTGCCAGGATTTTGATACATTGTTGAGTGTCAATGATGTCTTGTGCCAGGATTTTGATGCATTGTTGAGTGTCAATGATGTCTTGTGCCAGGATTTTGATACATTGTTGAGTGTCAATGATGCAAATGACTTCATCTAAGTTGAGTGTCAACAATGTAACTGACTTATCCAAGGATTTTGATACAATGCTGTGTGTCAATGATGTAACTGACTTGTCCAAGGATTTTGATACAATGCAGTGTGTCAATGATGTAACTTACTTGTCCAAGGATTTTGATACAATGCAGTGTGTCAATGATGTAACTTACTTGTCCAAGAATTTTGATAATTGCTCAGTGTCAATGATACAAAAAACTTGTCCAAGGATTTTGATACAATGCGGTGTGTCAATGATGTAAGTGACTTGTCGAAGGATTTTGATATTCTTGAGGGTAAACAATGTAACTGATGTGTCCAAGGATTTTGATACATTGTTGAGTGTCAATGATGCAAATGACTTGTCCAAGAATTTTGAAATTTTCTGCACAATTCTATGCAAAGGACTTTTGGTCCACCTAGCACACAATTTGTGCAGCTATCCAATCAATTTTGTACACGGACAAGTTATTTAATTATGTTAATTCTGTGTGTTTGTGCTTCTAAGAATATTAGAAAAGGATTAAATCAGGAAAATTACTGTTACACAATCTATTTAAGCACACAACAGTTACACTGAGTGAGGATCCAGGGAATAGTTGACCCCAAAAGTTGTCAGCATAAGAACTCAAACAAGTAAACAAGGGAAAATAATGTATCATAACAATGTGCCTTGAAATTTGAGTTCTCTGAAATTTCACCAATGACAAAAGAAAATGCAATGTTTGGCAAGCTTATTTCATTGAGTCATGTTAAATTCTTTGTTTAATCATTCATCATTCATGCTTTAATTCAATCAGCAAAGTTTAAAAAGAAGGCATGATGTGCATATTTATTAAAGTTCTGTACATTGTTTAATCTTACTGTTACTAGGTCTTTGTCACTAATATGAAACAAGTATCATTTACTGTAAAATTAGTTTCTTCACAAATTCATGGACACTGAAGTAGGCCTAAAATTTGATTTCTTGTAATATTATCATGGAGTTTGATCTTTTAATTAAATTTATTTGAATATCTTGTATAGAAATCAAAACTGTTTAGATAGAAGTTAGCCAATCTGTTTTATTTACTCTTAGGATTTGCATAATGAAATAATAATGAATGAACTGTGTGTAGGAGTATGGCATTTCAAGCATACAAATGGTTCATAATGCAGACATAAATTATAGAGCGGAAAATAAACTGATGTACGATCAACGATGCTAAAATAAAATGCTGATAACAGACAGCAATGCCACTCTTAAATGTCTCGAATCATCAAAATATAAGATCACCTTTACCATACAGAAACATGCTTACAGGCTTTAATGTCTTTTCTCCAGCATTTCATTAGTTTTCTGAGCATTAATTATTTAATCAGTTTGAGAAATGTGCCATTGTATTAATTGGAATAGTATCATTCTTTGTACATACTAATTAGCCAACACATCCTTGTCGTCAGTCAGTCTGTCTCTCAGAGAAATGGGTGGAGCTCATTAGTATGCACAAAATATCATACATCTGATATCTGAAAGACAATATAGCTCCTGTATGAACTAGGTCAGCATTATCAAATATATCACTCACCACAAATCAGAGGAAAATCACCAAATCATTAGATTAAGCATTCAAGAACTGACCACATAAACAATAACTGTATTAAACCATACATATCACTGACAAGGATTAATAAGATTCTTGCAGACAATGACAATAACATTTATTCCAAATAACACAGAGAACTGAAAGGTATTCAGAAATGAACACATTGATGATGTAGCAAAATACTGACAGAAACATCTGTATACAAACAGCATTTTTGGACAGTCTTGTTTGATTTTAACAACTGTGCAAACAAAACAATCAATACGTTTAACTATGAGGCAGGTACCTGTAAAATATTTCATGAGCAACAGCATATCATAGGACACCAACCTGAACATACCAGTCCAAAAATTACTGTTGTAATGTTGTCTAAAATGCATGCAACCCAGAATGTATGCAAAGAAATTTCATGTTTATTCACCTAATGTAAACTTGCTCATTTTGACAGCAATAAGCTATCCATCTATTCAATTTGCCTTTAATATTGTTTTATTTTTATACTCCCTCCTTATCTCTCCCTCCCTCTTCTCCCTCTCTCCCCTCCCTCTCTATCACTCTCTCTCTCCCTCTCCATCACATCTCTCTCTCCTCTCCATCCCCCCTCTCTCCCTCTCCCTCTCTATCACTCTCTCTCTCTCTCCTCTCCCTCTCTCTCCCTTCCCTCTCTCCTCTCTCTCTCTCTCTCTCACCTCTCCTCTCACTCTCTCTCTCTCTCTCTCTCTCTCTCTCCTCCCCTCACACTCTCCTCTCCCTCCCCTTCCCTCTCCCTCTCTCTCCCTCTCTCTCCCCTCCACCTCTCTCTCTCTCTCTCTCTCTCTTGTAAATAATGATCTTCTGTGAGTCATGTATCAAATTATGGCTATTAGAATAGAATTTTACATTTATTCAATTATCCTGCCAAGCTAAGAAAGAAAAGACACTTCCACACTCTTAAAAAAAGTATTTCAGAGACCTAAAATTATGGCAATTTTGTTGATTAACTATAGTACATGCTGAAAAAAAATCTGAGAAAGCAAAGAAATTGATAGAAAATTATTAGCAAGCCTCAATCATAGTCAAAGAGTCAATTTGTTGCCTTTGTAATTTTGATTCATTGGGATGTAGAAAAATTAAATCTTCAAACCATGGAGATCAGTAATTCAATTTATAAGAAAGCTATCACTGTAAGGGACATGGAAATTAATGAGTGTTCTTGCGCTTCAAAATCTTTTTTATGCAATTAACTAACACTGTTTACGGGAGACGTAAAAGTGACTCATGTTAATGATGTTAACCCTCATATAGAGGAGTTTTCTAAAATGGCTTTGTAACTATGGTGCATAAAATGGAAAAAGGTATTTCATGACATAAAATATAAAAAGGTATTTCATGACTTAAAATATAAAAAGGTATTTCATGACTTAAAATATAAAAAGGTATTGATGACATAAAATATAAAAAGGTATTTGATGACATAAAATATAAAAAGGTATTGATGACATAAAATATAAAGAGGTATTTGATGACATAAAATATAAAAAGGTATTTGATGACAAAATATAAAAAGGTATTTGATGACGTAAAATATAAAAAGGTATTTGATGATGTAAAATATAAAAAGGTATTTGATGAGATAAAATATAAAAAGGTATTTCATGACATAAAATATAAAAAGGTATTTGATGATGTAAAATATAAAAAGGTATTTCATGACATAAAATATAAAAAGGTATTTCATGACTTAAAATTTAACAATTGTTTGGTCTTCATTATACATGAACTATAATTACCATCTACACTTTCAAATGCAAACTGCACAGGCCCAGATCTACAACTGCATTATGCACTGACAGAAATTGGTATATGCAGTTTGTTGACCTTCTGGGCTTGTTTTATAGATTTCTCCATGATAAAGTGCAAACTGTTAGAGATCACCTTGACAACAAAATTTCAATCAATCACCACACAGCTGTGATACAAAATTTCAAAGACAACCTTCAACAACATTTGAGCCTGTCTCTATTGATTCTTTTTATTTAAAAATGTAATGAAAAGTGCTCCAAAGTCAGGTGAACTTGATCCAATTTTGACATCAATGTCCATGAACTTCAATACTAACTCCACTAACCAATGTTATTAATACTTCTCTCTCAACCGAGGAATTCCCATTATTTTTCAAAACTGTCATTGTAAAGCCTCTTGAGGAAAAAAAAAAGTAATGGCCTATTTCTAACCTCCCATTCATGTAAACAATCTTAAAAAAGTTGCCCAGTTCCATCTTGTATCTCATCTGAATTTAAATAGTCTTTTTAGCAATTTTACAGTCTGCATACTGCCCTTGCTAGAGTAGTGAAACAACCCTTTTTAAAGTAGTTAAAGACTTTCTTTTACATTGGATCGTGGAAAGATTATTGTTCTCACCCATGACTTGTCTGTAGCATATGACACAACAGACCATGATATATTACTTTGCCATCTCCAGCATGTGTTTGGCATTTGTGATACAGTCTTACTATTGTTCAAGTCATACCTAGTTGATAGGACACAAGTTGTGTCTGTAAATGGAAAACATTCCAGCCTGGTTGGTCTATGTTTTGGTATTCCACAGGGTTCTGTTCTTGGACCCATTCACTTCATTCTGTAAACTCAGCCCTCTCTCTAGTGTCATAGATCATCATCTGGTGTCTCACCAACTGTACACTGACAACACCTCAATATACAAATATATCCACCCAAATGAAGTTGATCCTACCATCCAAGGCATAGAGAGGTGCATTTCTGATGTGAAGTCAAGTAACAAGCTGCAGATGAATGATGATAAAACTGAATCCATTCTGATCAGCACACAAAGACTTTTTCATTCCTATCCTTTACCTCAAACAATAATTATCAGCAACACCAACATTAAATTCATACAATCAGTACGAAGCCTAGATGTCACTCTTGACAATACTCTCTCATTACACACCAACATATCATGAGCATGAACAAGGCTGCATATCTGGAATTGAGACACATCAGCTCCATTTGCAAGTTTCTTTCAACTGATGCCACTAAAACATTGTTATGTTCCTTAGTACTTTCTCGATTGGACAATTATAATTCTCTTCTATATGGTTTGTCCCAGTATCTACAACAGAAACACAACTGCTCAGATCATCCATAAAGTACCAAGAACTCAGCACACCTTGCCGCTCTGTACCCTCCACTGGCTACCCATTCGCTCCAGAATCAACAACAAAATCTGTTCTCTATGCTACATTTTGCTTACTATATATCTGACCTCATCCATGTGTACACACCAATTAGATACTTACACTAATCTTCACACACTCGTTTTCTCATTATTCCCACTATCAGAACAAATTCCCACAGATAACGTTCTTTTGTGTATCAGGATCTAGCTACCTGGAATGAACTGTCTGTTGAAATTTGACACAATAATACAGTACTGTGATCTCATTCAAAAGTGCTCTTAAAATTCATCTATTTTTTTTTTCACAATGATGTTTCCTTACCATAATTATTTTCAGCATGATTTTATAAGTGATTTCACACTGTTTTTGTAATCTTGTTTAGATATATATCCTTATGTGCTAACTAATATTGTAAAGTGCATAAAGCTTGTATAGATTAAACACTGTACTAAGTCCTCTTTATTATTATCATTATTATTATTATTATTATTATGCAACTGCAGATAAGGCCCAACTCATATGCAAGTACATACAAGTAAAATAATTCAAGCAGCAATGATAAATCCCCCCACATGTTTCATCTATTAAAAAAAGGTGAATTTTCTGAATAGAATGGTATTTTATGAAGAAATAAAGGTACGGCTTAAAAACATGCACAATTTTTTGCGCGTTATCTTTTAGAAATGAGAGCAGACAATCACATATCCAAGAACAGACCCTATTTATAGTGAGGGAGAGTGTACTATTTGCTAAAGAATTTTTGGGAGTTGTTTTTAATGAAGAAGTGTTACACTTCTGCCAAGAATATTTGCAAATTATTCCACTTGCAAAAGAGAGCTGCAAACCCATCCTAGATAATGCTGTAAACATCCCAAATGCAAAGGATGATACTGAAATATTAAGGGTAGTGAATATTTGCGAGAAAAGATGAATTTATCCACAAAGTTTCAAATAATACTATCCCATTATATCTCAAGGAACTATTTCATGCAGGAAACCAGGACAACACTGGACCCAATTTAAGATCAATGTCAGCTAACCAACTTTCCATTCTACTCTTTAAGAAAAGTTTAAATATCTGAAGCCACTATCTGAAAGAGAATCCAAAAGGAAATCAGAGAGTGTACAAATATGAATATATTTAACTATAATCTAATTAACTGGATGAAAAGCAGAACCTATTGGATGCTGTCAAACACATTACAACTTCAAAATATTACATCTCAAACCTTCCACTTTCATGCCTCAATATCTTTCTATACAGTATGTATCTAGTGTCATATGTAAAACACCCATATATGTCTTTCTGTGTGTCACGTCTGCCTCACAAGAAGGTGTGGGTTCGAAACTCGAGGCAGCATCCCAATATACTTGTTTGAATATACTTTTTAGTATTTTTATGTTCAAACTTTCTTTCCAACTCATTCATCCTAATTTATATATTTTTTATTTTTTTACATGTATTTTTCATTTATCACTCTCGTCCTACAATGGACAATAGCTATTTTTCTCATATTCTTGTACATTTTTTGTTTATTAGAGTTCGTATCTAAAATTAAAAATGTTTTTGTGGGTTCAGTATGAACTTTTATTCTTTTTTTTCAACACGACATAATTAAGAGTTGTATGTGCATTTCTTCATTGTGTTTGCCTGTACCATGTGTGTAACTATGGACAAACAAAGAGGATTAATTTCATTTAACTAATTATTTAATCCTCATCAAATATAATCATTACTATTATTATTAATATTAATATTATTATTATTATTATTACTATTATTATTATTATTATTATTATTATTAAATGATGTATGGGAGGTTCTGATGTGTTTCTTTTTAACTATAATGAAGAATATCACTAATTAAAGAAAAAATAGACACATTTATGTGTCAAGGAGTTAGTGAAAAGCACTTTAAACTTTTGAAAAATGCATGTAAACCTTTTGAAAAAAACTGAATATAATTATGGACAGATTTCATAATCTATTTTTCATGTTGAGACTAATATATTTTCTAAGACATGTCATTCTTCCTGACATTTAAAATTCTCACGGAAATGTTTGCAGAATTATGGCATTCAATCATAATACTGAAAACTTGGCGATATGGTCTATTACCATATGTTTTCATTTATAAGTTGTTTCCAACTGCAAACAACAAAGACCCTGATCTGCTGGGGTTTACAAACCAGCAGATCAGGGTCTATGTTGTTTGTTCTTCTAACTACTCTTAAAAATCAACATAGAGCAAGATCTGCTAAATCTGGGTCTATGCAGTCTGCAGTTGGACAAATCTTACAAGTGAGAAACAGATGTTATTATCTAGCTCAAAGGTTTAAGAGAAGTTTCAATGGAAATATAACACTAACTAAAAAAAAAACTAATGATATTTTTTGCTTTGAGCAGAATTCAATTCAAAATTTTCGAAAAAGAAAACTCCCAAACTTTGAAGCAAAGGACATAAAACTTTGGAAGAAATTACCTAAAGGTATGGAGAAAGCTATGCTCATGAAAGTTCATAATCCATTTTGTATTGTTGTGGTGACAATTTCCCATAAATGTTGTTAAAGAATTAGAGGCAATATATCCTGCATACAAGTCTGAAAGTAACACCACTCCGGTGGCCTAATTGGTTAGAGCATCCGCCTTGAATGTGGGAGGTCACAGGTTCGAACCATGGCTGAATCATACCAAAGACTTGTAAAAATGACACTAGCAGCTGCCTCACTTGGTGCTCAGCATTAAGACGTTAGTGTTAGGACTGGTTGACCTGGTGTCAGTATAATGTGACTGGGTGAGACATGATGCTAAATGTCTGTGGCAAGATGACTGAAAAAATGTTAATGCTATGTTAAAAATCTAAATAACAAATCAATTAAAGTAACAGGAAATTATTTTCTTCCTCTAAGATTGCAGAAAATCTGAAATGATAAACAAGACATAAATAGGAGCTGGAGACTAGAAAGAGACTTAAGTTTAATTGTTGCCAATGGTAATTAAACAGCGATTCAAATTTCATATAAATTTTAGTTGGTTGGTTGATATTTAATGGCACATCCTAACTTTTAGTGCTTAGGGAAAGGGATTTAAAAGCATGGCCCAGAGACACAGCAAGGCAGCTGAACCAGGTTGGTTGAGGTAGCAAACCAACCAACTACGTTTGGGTCCCAATTGAAACCATATTTATTTTAAGAAACTTTGTCAAATGCAATTACAAACATGATTTTGGGGATTGAGTAGACAGCATGAGCTTATCAGAGCTCTTTCTCCCCAACATTAACAAAAAATACAGCATCATAAATCCCAATGCTGGTACAACAAGTGGCTACAAAGGAAAAGTACACATACATACACAAAAGAAAACAAACAATAAGAATCAAATAGATATGATTCAAAAGGTTGTGAGTTAAATCAATTACTTAGTCATCCTAATTAAATTTTGTACAGACAAAATTATTTGCATGTTATTTCTATTGAGAACTTAGGGTTGCCCAATAATATTTGTGTTTTTTTCTAGAGAGCATATTGTTGTCAAATAATATTTGTGTGTTATTTTCTACAGAGATCATAGGGTTGTCAAATAATATTTGTGTGTTATTTTCTACAGAGATCATAGGGTTGTCAAATAATATTTGTGTGTTATTTTCTACAGAGATAATAGGGTTGTCAAATAATATTTGTGTGTTATTTTCTACAGAGATCATAGGGTTGTCATATAATATTTGTGTTATTTTCTACAGAGATCATAGGGTTGTCAAATAATATTTGTGTGTTATTTTCTACAGAGATCATAGGGTTGTCATATAATATTTGTGTGTTATTTTCTACAGAGATCATAGGGTTGTCAAATAATATTTGTGTGTTATTTTCTACAGAGATCATAGGGTTGTCATATAATTAAGTTTTGATTGTGAGTCTACAATATTGTAAGTTCTTTTGGAGTTTTCACTTTCTGCTCGAGGGAAATGAATTATCTGCAGAATTTTACAAAACGTGGGGGTTATTTTTGCTCTTTCTTGGTACTTAGTTTAAGACCATAGAGTAGTAACATTCTACACAAGGAGGTTGAAAAACATTGACTGATCAAGTTGAGTAGACTTTTTGTTCTATAAATAAAGGTTGAATCACATCTTGAAGATATAGCAAATCCATGACAAATTTTAAATAACTGAATGAATTCATACTTATAGCAATGGGAGTTTAGGCTTCCCAAATTAGTTTCAACGTACAGTTGTGTAGGGCATAGGCGCCCACACATAGGGGCAAGGGGGGGGATACTTCGCCCACCCTCTGATTTCACCTCTAAACATGTTTTGACCAACATCTGTAAAATTCAATAGCTGGCCGCTACATGTTTACCCCTCCCCCAGCCAACTAATAATTCTGCAAGAGCCCCTGGTGTAGGGTATGCACTTTTGGTTGTAGCTGTAATTATTCTCGTGGCTTCAACATTTCTTTTCTCTTTTCTCAATTGTCCCAGATCAGCATAATCAAAAATTGGTACAATATAAGATTGGAACTTTTTCCAAAGATATTCAATCAATGTGAATTTAAAACTTTTTAAATATCTGTTTAATTTCTCCCAGGCTTTATCAGAAATATATTTAATATACACATGCTAAGTGACATAACTGGCTAGAATAATGCCCAAATGTTTCTGCAGAATCACTTCTTGTAGGTTTGTTTCAGCCCTGTATAATACTGGGTGGTGGTTATGGTCCCATTTTTGTAATGTTAGCATTGATTCAGTTTTATCCAGGCTAAATGTAATTAGCCAACATTTGGAGCAGTCATATATTCTGTAAACATCTGAGTTAAAGCTTTCATCAACTAAGATTTGATTATCAATTTTATTTTCCAACTTTTTTTTACCAGTCATCATCTGGAACACAAGAGGTTCCCAGTGAGATCTTTACTGCACCACGCTAACTCACTAATTACTGATGAGGATCTAAATAGAAGAAGCAGAGCATGTGAAAGCTGCACTACAAGTAAATAGCTATTCAGAGTGTCACCAGGTTGACCAGTCCTAACACTAACCCCTTAATGCTGAGCACCGAGTGAGGCAACTGCAAGTACCATTTTTATAAGCCTTTGGTATGACTCGACCGGGGTTCAAAACTTGCAACCTCCCACATCCAAGGTGGATGCTCTAATCACTTAGGCCACCGGAGTGATAAAATTTCAAATGTTTCTGGTATGTATGAATAGATAGTCAAAATCTGTCATATAATTAAGTATGAATAGTCAAAAGAGCAGAAATGTTTTCTTCTTTTTGTGTTAGTCCAAGGAACTCTGATTCAAACAAGTCAAAATATAACACTGAGGTCATCAACAGAATAAACTGAACATACGTCCAGTAGTAGAAATGCAAAGCTCTTTAATCCAAGAAGCAAAATAAAATATATTAAAGTTTTTATGGTTACATTTTTATTGTTTCAGATCAGGCCCAATCCATCACTTTTGGTAGAACAAGTCAGATGTTGCTAATGAAAACTGTTTCAAGTCACCACTGTCATGATTGAAACACAATATATAGTACATATCCTACCATCTGCCGAGTTTACCCCATGTCCTAAATTCAGTATTTAATGTACCTGATACAATGCAATGTACCTGATATACTGTAATGAATGTACCCGATATGATGATGATTTATTATGCTTATTTAACTCAATGAATAAATTATGTTAATGGCTATCACTTTATTAATTTTATTTCAAATCTGATGTAGAATAAGTTGTTTCTAATGTGATGATTCAAAGTAATGGCTACCATCCTATTTCCAATAAAACAAAGCTAATGCATTGGAATCATTGTCGTTTTGGGGTTTAATGCCATTTCTCACAGCATGACAGGCATGGCAGCCAGTATAACTAGTGAAAGATGAACCCAGGAAAACCCCAGTAAGAACCACTGACCCACAGGAAGTTACTGGCAGCTTTCTCACATACCCATATTGGCCAGGCCTGAGACTTGAACCTAAGGGGAAGAGGGGTGAGATGGTATTGTACAAATTGTCATTGAAATGGAAGTCTAGGAGACTTTTTTTAAGGTGGCTCTTACTGACAGCCAAGTATATGTTTATATTCCATCAATAGATGGCATGTACATATATTTAGGACTATTATCTCCTGTAAAGTCTGGAGGACGATCAGGAGTAGAAGAGGTGTTTTATTTACCCAAATTGTTTATGTGCTTCCAAAATAAGTACAGTCAAGCTCTTTGAGAAAGATTTCAGATTTACTTACTGGTAGGTACTGTAACAGCGAGTAAATCTGGCTGCATCCAAACATAAAAATGGAGATCTAGGGACAGATTGCTTGTTCTTTGTGCTTCAACGATAAAATTGAGTGTCAAACTTATTTACTTAATTAAAATCAGTAAAAATGGAGTCTGGTTCTTAAATCAAATGCTTCATATACTGAAGTTGATATCAAAGTAATAGTAATGTGCTCCGTTGCTGACAAAATTGAATTTTTCTACCTAACTGCATGACATAAGTAGTTACAAGAGTTCTATATGAGTAGTCAACAAGGTTGAAAGAGTTGCATCCCTTGGTCCACTGACAATCCTGGATGCCCTTGTTTGCAATACACAGATGCAAGAACTGCCTAATAGAGGTACCAAAATAAGTAAGTGAAACCATCAAAATGTTGGGAAAGAATTTAAAAAACAAAAAGAATGTTCTATATATTTGCAGATTTTCATGTAATGCTTTTAAAAAGAAAAAATAAACATCAATGTTTTGCAGACTATTTTTTATTTAAAAAACATTTAACATGTTTGTAAAAACAATGCACCCTAAAAAACTCTGTCCAAAATATCGACAATTTTTTTTTTTAAATATGAAAACTTCCAACTACAGAACACAGTCTTCTTCCATTGTTCTTAGAAAGGTTACGGACATTTCATCATTGTCCAAAATAGAGTATCATGCCAAATATTCCATCAACAGAGATCAAATAATTTTCCTGTGAAATCAGTACTCATCATTCTGAAGTATAATTAGTTACCACCAATTATCTATTACTGAACACATCAAGACTTGTTATGAGTAACTTAGCCACCAATTATCTATTACTGAACACATCAAGACTTGTTATGAGTTACTTAGCCACCAATTATCTATTACTGAACACATCAAGACTTGTTATGAGTAACTTAGCCACCAATTATCCACGAGTATTAAATAAACTAAGACTTGTTATGAGTAACCACCAATTGTTTATAAGTATTAAATAAATTAAGACTTGTTATCATTAACCACTAATTATTTATGAGTACTGGATAAATCAGGACTTGCTAATAGTAACCACCAATGATCTATGATGTATAGCACTTAGTTTCTATATTATACTGTACATACTCTTGCATAAGTCAGATACAACAGCAAACCAAATAGACCCAGATTTGGTATCGCATAATGTTTTGGCAGATCTTTGCAGGATTAATCAGAAGAACACAGACCCTGATATGCCAGTATTATGTAACAGCACATCAGAGTCTATGTTGTTTCCATTTAGACCCAACTAGTACCCAAGTAAAGATGGTAATCAAAAGCTTATGTTCTGAAACAAAATATCAGAATTAAACAACCAAGGTTAATGGGATGGCAAATTTGTCTGGGATGATTGGGAATTGTGACCCAGACCAACCATTTTGGGACAAGATTACACCATGCATTTGAAAAGAGTGTGTATGTGTTGGGGTGGGTGGTGTGGGGTGGGTGGGTGTGTAAATATGTTGTAGGGTTTAACACCATTTTCCAGCCCATGATAGTCCATACATGGCAGCCAGTATAACTGGTGGAAAAACAACCCACGAAAACCCTGTTAGAACCCCCAACCCATGGGAAGTTACTGGCAAGCTTTCTCACATACCCCCCATTGACTGAGCCTGAGACTTGAACCCACACAAAAGTGAGATGGCAGTGATCCATAATGGTGAGTGCTTTAGACCACTTAGCCACCCAGGGTCACATGTGTTTTTGTGTGTGTGTGTGTGTGTGTGTGTGTGTGTGTGTGCTGTAAAGGCAAAGCAGCACAATATAGGTAAATACACAAATACAGATACTAGATTTGCATGATATATATGTCAATAAATTTATACATACAAAATAATAGGAAACGATCAAACAAAAATATATACACAATATAAAACATGAAGACAAGGAACTAAGGACAGATTGTTCCATTGTGGTTGAATGATAATTTGAATGTAATAAATTATTTACTTAATTAAAAATACAGTAAAAAAAATGAGTTTATGACTCTAAGCAAAGGCCTACAATAATGAAGCTGTAATATTTACTAAGGAATACTATGTGCTCCATTGCTGACTGTAAAGATTTTGTGCTCCATTGCTGACTGTAAAGATTTTGTCTTCCTGGTATTTATATGAGTTCTATGTGAAGTTATAACAGTATCAACTGTACATCCCCAGGTGTGTGGAGCTTGATGTGTAGGGAACACTGTATTCAGAAATAAACACCACCACCTGCAGTGATTGGTGCATTATGTAAGAGTTATAGTTTCTGTCAGGCTTAAAAAATGTTAAGTCTCTTGTGACATTATGTTAATTCATATCTAGATTATATTTTGTATTTTTTAAGATTTTGTACAAACTGTAATACACATCACTGAAAATGCATTTGTTGTGACTAACTCTTTTTACCCTGTTTAGTTCCATCAGAGTTATCTCACTTAAATGCAATGGAGTACCTGGTTCTGTCATTGTGAAATTGTTAATCTAATATTGTTCTCTATGATCATGTGCAAGAGGGAAAGAAAGTATATTTGTATCACCAAACATTAATTAGCATTGATGTCTATCGAAAAACAATTAGCAGCATGATACTAAAAGTAGAGAACAAGTCTGAAAGAGTTATTTCCCTTGGTCTACACTCTGCTGTATATTCTTGTTGCTTGCAAAACAAACCAGTGTCAGATACAGATACCACAAAGAGGTAAGTATCTAAAGCTACAGCAAATGAAGAAAAATAATTTGGAAAATAAAAACAATTCTGCCCCACCCTTAAATACAGTCTGCCAGTCAATGATTGTCAAGCAGACCAAATTAATTTTTTAGTAAGACTTGGTACCAAGTTCTGTTTCTTTGCAGAGATTCATAAAATGTCTTTACAAAGGAAATTAAAATTCCAACAATGTTAGGGTTTCCTATTGTTTTGTTTTAAAAAACTTGAAATGCAAAATTTGATTGGTGACCAAAATGTTATTTTAAAAAAATTTGAAAATTTTCAAACTTTCATAATGCATTTGTTCTTTCATAATATTTTGCACCGTTTTACAAACGTTACGAACATTTCATCATCATTGTCAAAACTAGTGTACCATGCTAAATTCTGTCAAAATAGATCAGATAATTTTCCTGTGAAATAAGTAAAGTGCTAATCATTTTGAAGTGTAACAAGTAACCACCAATTATCTATGAGTAACGGATAAATTAAGACTTGTTATGAGTAACCACCAACTACCTACAAGAAATGAACACATTAAGACATGTTATATTCAAAATCCTTGGCAGCACTTGTTTGTTATTGTCAACACAACCTCTGGAAGAATATAGATAGTCAATTATTACATTTTTTATTTTTCGTTTTATTCTAAGTTTCAAAAATGTGCCTGTCCCAAACAATCATAATCTGGGTTTAATTGTCTGAGTATACATTCTTTGCTTCATTTGTCTCTACTAAATAATTGACCAATCATAAGAGGAGACATAAACAAAGGCTATTCTTTAGCATTGTGCATCATCTACAATTTTATGCCGACACTTACCCAGTGTTAAAAGTGTTAATAATTTAGTACCTGCTCAAATTGTCATGAGAAATATTTAAATTCTGTGTCACGTTTCGCAGTCCAGGTATCAGGAAATGTATAAACTTGGATATATTATGACCGCGTTTGATGTGTAAACATAGCCGCAAGCAGTGTTAATTGATTATGCAAGTCGCCAGCCACCCAGATCATAAAATAGCCGCCAGTCAAAGGGCTTGTCGTCCTCCCACCCAGACGTTAAAACATGGGTCCAGGGATCAAAAGGAAGCCCGAAGGGTGAACGGGGCGTGTTCTCACCCGCCACGTAGACAGACAAGCGAGAAGACATTGTCAGTAAGTTTGATTGGGACCGTCCACAGCGACATCCAATCGGAATTAAGATAGGGGGTGGGAGTAAATCTTAGATCGAAATTTTAGCTTAAACGTGCAGTAAATTTATCAGTATACCTGGGCAGATTATGAGAAGTAGATCTAGCGGTTTTAAGCGAAAGGATACTCCGAGAGAAGCCACTCGTAATTTGGCGGGAATCTTAGGACCAGAATTGTAAGACAAGGAAACGCTTCGACAAGGTCAGTAAGCTATTTGCTCGATTTTTGCAAAACATTACGGCGTCATAATTGTAAGTATTTGTAGCATGTATACTTAATTACTGGGATTGTTTTAGTATGTAGAATTACCTTGTAGTGTTTCATTTATAAGCGTATTTGAGACATGAATTTGAGTTTACATCGAGAATTATGTAGATTGCTAGTCCATCAGAATTAAGATTGTAATTCGCTGGTAGGTTACTTCATAGTAACCAGTACCTTTAGTAATGCGTTATGTTAGAGTTTACACATGTTTGAATTGGAGTTTAGGAAAATGATTGATGTATGTACGATTAGTTACGACAGATGTGTGAATATATCAGAGCACGGATATTGGAATATTTGTATATTTGGTATGAGTTGTGATGTAAAGATATGCGTCTGATTGTTGTTTATTGGTTTGTGTAATGAAATTATGAGTATGTACTGATGTGAAGCAATTTATTGTTGTATGTATAAGAGTAATTAATACCATGTTTTCATCATGTTGTGTTATTATGTTGTGTTTTACCATGCAAGAACGTATGCGTATTTCGGTGTGAATGAATGCGTGACCGGTGAAATTTAATAGCCTTATCTGATGATAGGCTGTATGTAGTGTGAGATGTGAGCGCTGAGGAAAATATTGTACCATCCTTGTGTTTTCACAGGAAGCTTTTTGGGGACAGAACTTCCGGTGCAAGTTAGTAGTCCCGAGTCTCTAAGAGGGAGACAGAAGTGAGACTGACAGTGCAGTCGGAGTCGACAACGTGCAGTCGACACAGAAAGAGGGATAGAAGGGGAGGAGGAGGAAAGTGGTCTGAAGGAGGAAATAGAGAAGGAGGAGGAGAAGGAACTTGGAGGGAGTCAGGGAGGACGAGAGGGAATTAGGAGATAGAGAGGAGTACACAGATGAGTAGTACACAAGGACAGGTGGAAATCTCTCACACTACGAATCAAATGATGCGATAGGCTAGAAAAGGGTCGAGCAGAAGAATTGTATTTGGGAAATTCAAACTATTGATCTTTTAACTGTTATTAAATTGTTATTATTGAACTTCACCCTTTTTGTATCTTTAATCATTTAGCCGTCGGCATTGCTGACTGGGGGCTCGGAGCTGTATATCTAACTGTCACTAAATCAACTTCCAACCAAAATCAAGCCTGGGTGGGACTTCTACAATAATTTAAATAAATATTGGAGGCACCCCACCCCCAATCCCCACAACCATAACCTCACAGTGGGGTGACCCTCTACATTCTGACAATTAAAATCTGTACATAGTGGCCATTGGATAGGTGAAGGAGATTTGGCCTAAAACTCTGTAATGCTGCCAATGTGTTTGTAAATTACATGATGCTAAGATCTCGGCCAGCGACAGTATTGTTCCGTTTGTGGTTTTGTGGGTTTAAAATCATTCTGAAGCACATAATAGGCTATACATGCTGTCCAGGTTATTTGGTTGAGGGAGAGTCCAGGATTAGACTCACTGACCCAAGGGACACTACTGGTGAGCTTTCTCACAAATCTACATTGGCTGAGCCAAGACTCAAAAACAAAACTTAACACAGCGATTCAAAGTATTAAGATTTGAGTTAATACACAAAACTGCATACGTGAACAAATTTCATACGGCATAGGCATATGTCGTATCCAACACCAGATCAAGCATGTAAGATTAAATCATTATGTAATAAAAAAAGTATAGCACATCAAGAGAAATCAATGCATGTTCCTCAATGCCACCTTTTACTAAATAGCATATCTGCGAACATGTGATTCGACTGACAGTAGGCTGAAAGTACCATTTTAAGGCTGTCTACCACACATAAAATTTTATAGTTGAAATCTATAACTTTTCAAAATTACAAGAATTTTTTTAAAAAATTTAATTAATAAAACCCTAAAATGGTATTTTTACATGTTCTATCAACACATTAGAGAAACCAGCCAGAACTAGTCTGATGAGGATGGAAATATTCCACCAGCATGATAACCAGAGTGATGGTGCATGGCAGATCCATTTTTTAAGAGTAACTGACATGTACACCAATCTGATTAAAATCACATATCCACTGTCCTACATGTAGATCTGACAGCAACCACTTGGGGCCATGTTCTGGTAAGTTATGCTATCACCATAATCATTAATTTTATCAGCCAGTCAGATAAAGTCTTATACCTTCACCTTTGGGAGACTGAGCTGTATGGGGCTGAAGAGCATCAAAGTATGTCAAAATGATCTGATTCACTTTCAGATTTCTAAAGCTGCATTTCCACTGGCTAATTCAAAGTTCATCAGAACATGACACCTGAGCAATTGCTGTCTGAGATTCATATATGACAGTGGAGATTTGATTTTAATCAGACTGACATGTGCACAACAAGCTGTTAATTTATTACCTTATTACTGGAATATGTGTAGTTTAGGCTAAACTTGGGATTTCTTTTGACATGTTACAAGTAATAAAGGAATTAAAAGGTGGTCATGGTGTCTTCTTAGCTTTAGATGAAAATAGGCCGACTATTTCTGGAAGGGAAATAAGATGGAGAGACAGGCCATAAAAAACTACTTTGCAAGACATACTACAGTAAGTATTCTGATTTTATGTTGTGTTTAATTGTTATTGTACTGTTCAAGATGTTTAAGAGGACAATTTAAGGGCAGTTCTTGCATTTTATTTTCCAATTAATGGCATAATGCCAAAATGTGTGCTTTCTCTCAATGCCAAGAAAACAGCTAAGATATATTATAAGTTCAACAGTGCATGGATATCAGAATTTTAAGCATGTGTAGGTGAGTAGCAAAGGTCCTGAGTTTGCATTATGTGTTTCAAAAGTGTTCATCTTTTGTATTCCATTAACATAAATTAAGTTCAATCCCTACATAAAATACATCATTTAACAGTATATAACAAGGTAAGTAATTTTCAGGTTGGGATAAATTATTCATGAAAACATAAATACATCATGTATTTTTCATTGTTTATTTAAAGTCTGGATCAATCTTTTTTTCTTTTTTTTTTTACAGTGGTGAAACCTGCCAACAGATTTTTGAATCTGAGCCATGAAGAGAAAGAAGCCCTTGTGGATGAGGCTCAGTAAGTAATACAGCCAAGCCAGGAACTTCCTTCATGGTGTGAAGATAACAGGAAGGACTTTTTGTGAGCAGTCAGCAACCTTACAAACCCAGCAACAGGAAACTAAAGCTAGAAGTTTTTGCAGGCTGAGCATAGTTCTCCTGTCATTACAACATTCTAATGCTGATACAGGGAGGGCATTATCCTTTCTTCACAAACTACAAAACTATTCAGGTTGAAATCTGAACCAGAGCCTGCCAAGTTTCAAGCTTAATATCATAATGAACATCATCTGTGATCACCAGATAGCAAACTTGTCAAGCAAACTAAAAATGCTAAATTGGATGCAACTATAACATAAAAAAATCTCCCTGTTTCATTAACTGACAATATACTGACTCATATTAATTACTGTAACATGAGAATCTAAATGCAACTCATGCTCTAAATTTGCTGTTTTATTATACTATGGAGAGAATACATAGTATGGCAAAAAAATGCACTTATTTTGTTTTCAATTCCCAATTAGAGCGGATAAAAAAAATCTACTTGTTTAGAGCTATCTACTGATCAATTTGTAAATACACTGTATGCTGGTTTGAGATCCTGGTTCTGTCATATATACATATCTGCCCTTTGATACTCTTACAAAACTCTGTTGTATGCATTCTAACTTTGTACTTCAATGTCACCTTTAACTGACAGTACAACTGCCCTTTGATACTGTATACTGTACCAATCTCTACTGTATGCATTCTGGCTTTGTATCAAGTCAACATGATGGGCTGTCTGATAAAATAAGCATGGGTCATGGATCACTAATCAGGATTTACCAGTAAACAATCATGTAACCAGATTGTGCCAGGGAAAATGCACAATTATGTTCCTTCATAATTAAAAACAAATTTAAAAAAAAAGGTATTTGGATTAAAAAAAAATGATTTTTACAGTCTTGAATTAAAAAGTCAGAGGGAACAACAAAGATCCTTAATTTGCATTTTAAAAACTACTAATTCAAACAAAAACATATTTCTGTATAAATCATAGTACAATATAATAATTAAGTCAAAATAATTTGCTTTGTGTGCATTCCATATTCTATGCTGTATGCTTTGTCTAGCATTTACATTAAATACTAAGTTCTTCAAACCTAATTAAAATCTCTGACAAAATTAAGTTTATCCTTTTATCTTTTTCTGACCCACTTCACCAAGCAGAGAACTCTAATTTATTTAGATGCAACAGATCACTTGGTAATTGTACGTTTTTCTTCAGTAGTACATGTACTTGTTTCTCAAGTCTATCTTCAAAACAATAGCCAGCATTAAAAAAAGAACTTCCAGTTTTGTATTCAGCATGATCTGCATATTTGGACCAAAAACAAATGTAAAATACACCAATATGCATGCTACATCTCCATATTTGGACCCAGAAAAAGTATAAAATACAATGATATGCATGCTACATATGCATATTTTGGACCAAAATCAAGTGCAAACTTCACCAATATGCATTTTACACATGACTACTTGGACCCAAAATGAGTGTAAAATACACTGATATGCATACTACACCTGGAACTTAATCAAGCCTCCAGCAATAGTATGAAATTATCTCATTAAACTCGCATATTCAAAGTACATAAATTTCCAGTGAAAAGGCAATCTGATTAAAATCAGATCTCCACTGTGCTTTGCGAAGATCTGACAGTTACTGCTTGGAGGTCATGTTCTGATGACCTTTAAATCAGCCAATGGAAAAGCAGCAATCTGTAAAGTGGATCAAATCATTCAGCACACACTAATGCTCTTTAGCCATACTTCAAAGTCTCCCAAACAAGAACACTTCATGGAATGGCTTATAAACTTAGTGATTAAGTTGATAAAATAGGTGACCAGAACATGACCCCTAAGTGGTCACGGTCAGATCTTCTGTAGGAATCTGGAGATCTGCTTTTAATCAGATTGAGCCAAAATGGGAAATGTCAAAAGTGTTTCCACTGGTTACTGAAATAAAAATTCCCTACTCAAAAGCAAATCTTCCCGGACTACATTCATTACAAACATGGACACACACACACACACACACATTATCCTTTGTTAAACACATAAAACAAAAAAATTAACAAATTTTAGAAAACTGTTATACTAGGAAAGCAATGTCCTATGATAAGCCCATCCTTATGGAATGCCTTGACCATTTTATGTTGTGTTGCCTTATTATACTAGGTACATTTCTATTTATATGCAATTACTTTATCAATACATGCTGTGATTGGCTTATTATATATGATAGTTTTGACATTTCATGCAGTGGTTATAACATCATATGCTTTAGGGTTGTTATTATATGTGGTGGTTTTCTTAATATACGTGATGCATTCTCAATTATACATGGTGCACATTTCTCTTTATTCAGTTCTCAACTACTCTTCCTTTAATAATAATAATAATAATAATAATAATAATGAATAATAATAATAACAATAATCATGTGGACTTGGTACAGCACAAAACCTTTAGATTCTCTAAGTGCTTTACAATATTAGATACCACATAAAAAGATATACAAGAAGATAAAAAAAATCACCATCAAATTACAAAACAAAAACCCTGCAGACAATAATTAAGGAAGTAAACATTATTAAGTCTTAAAGTATGTTCTTGTAGTCGAAATAGGTGAGTTTTAAGAGCATTCTTGAATGGAATCACAGTGTCTCCCTTGTTCCATGTAGCTGGGCCCTGGTACACAAAGAAACATATGACTTTGTTTAAGCAGTAGGAAAAATGATATTGCGAGTGTTGGAAGAGGAGTTAAGTTTCTGGGTATGCACATGGGTGACGTCAGATAGGTACATTGGAATGGAGATAGTCAACAAAATGTAGCATGGTGAACAGATTTTGTGTTTGATTCTGGATCTAAAAAGCATCCAGTGAAGACTACAGAGCAGTGGGGAAGTGTTCTCAATGTAAGGACAATCCAAGCAACTGTGAATTGAACTTTTTGAAGTTTTCTGTCATAGATATTGAGACAAGCCAGAGAGAAGTGAATTACAATAGTCCAGTGTTGAAAGTATAAAGAAACTCACAAGTGTCTTGGTGGCATCAACCAAAAGAAAATGTGAATGAGAATTATAGCTGGTGGTTGTGTCTTTGTATGTAGTTCTTACACCTTTATGTTCAGTGATTTAATCAATATGTATGCTGCTTATTTCATTACATGATGTTACTATGATGACGATGATGATGATGATGATGATGATGATGATGATGATGATGATGCCAGTTGATCTTGGAGTCATAACTATTGGCAACTGCATACGACTGATGGAATGACTGCAGTTGGAACAAACGGCTAAGAATGCAAATTCCAAACGATGGCTGTAACTATGCATTGACCTCAAGTAGTTTGAAAGGGTTAGGAATGAAGCATTTAATTTTTGGGGGGTGAGCTGCTATATTTTTATTTCTTTTTAAACTCCAGATAATATTATGTTCCTTCAACTAATAATAAAAATCTCAGGCTCCTCACCATCACCACCAAAAAAAAATTAAATTGTTGGTCCCTTAGTTAAATTTTTCAATTCTGACAATGAACCCTGAACATGGGAAATGTTTTAAATTAATCATGGATTAACTATGAACATAATCAACACAACTGCTTAACAGAACCAATTCCCTGAAGGTGCAGACAGACATTCCCCAACATGGCTGCCTTCAAATCTGTTATCCAGCACATACCATTTAAGCATCCATTGTGATTACAAGGTTTGCTATTTATTTTTGAAGCATTATCACTGTATGAAAGCTTGTTCAATATGACTTCTACATTTGAACTTATATTACAAATGCAATGGATATTAACTGTGAAAAATTTCAAGAATAATGCATTTTTAAAATAATGTATTTACTCGTATCTCTCCCTCACCATAGTCTAAATGTAAATAATAATCCATCCAATATGATACAGAGGAACCACATAAAACAGTCATACATTCCATACATCCTCAATTACCCAAAGAACTTACGCAGCTGACCCAGAGGTTGAAAATTCACTTTCCCAGCTCAAAATGGCAAGAGAAAATTTATAGCAGTTAAGTGAAATTTGAATCACTCATCCAACTGCTGATGACCATGGGCTGACCAGTGTTTCTCTTTCAAATAAAAGAATGTACTTTCAAGAATATTGCCAATTTTGTTCAGTGAAAACAATGTCCATACTTTCTAAAGGAAGTGTTTTCCGACTCAGACAAATGCTTTGTTCTCTATCTTCAGTACTGACAAACACTTGCCATAGCAGAATGAACTTAATCTGTATTTACTTAAAAATGATGTTATGATAACAATAAATTCCAGGAAACAACCTTTCCCAGACTCAAAAAATTCTGGCTGAATATCAATCTTTAGTACTTGCCTGGAGGCAAAAGTTGGTTTTCAGAGATATTTCAACACCTGTTGAACCCTTGGATGTAAAGTGTGGGGAACAGTGTAATTATAAACTTTGCCCCTATGTCCCCCATGTCAACCAAATACCACCTTTTTCAAGCCAAGTTCATTTGAAAAGTACTGGGTGTGTGGGGAATAAAAAACTGATTTACAATGCTTTAAAATGTCCAAGAGTGATATATGAAATTACAGAATAAAAACAGCCATGGACTCTACAAACTACATTTCTGTCCATATGAAACTTTTGTGGCTGAGGGAATAAAATTCCCTGACTCTTTCCTAAATTGCAATTTTCCATGACTTTCCAGTCAGTAACTTTTACCTTTAACCTTTGAATCTCAATATCAAGAGGGATTCTTCCTTTCTCCATGTGCATGCCGTATGCAAAGTCTGGTCAAGGTCTGTGTAAACTAACATTTTTATGTGTAAACTATTTTTTTTCTTCAGTCATGTTGACCTTGACCTTTCACCTACTGAAACCCAAATCGACAGGCCTCTTCCTTACCCCAAGTGCAAACTATAAACAAAGTCTGTTATTAAGTAGATTGTGCAGAACTCAGGTTATTGTGCAGAATTGTAATTGGTAATAGAAGGGCAGAAGAAATAACATCATAACATAAAACACCCACCTTACGGCAGGTGTAAAAGAAGGAAAAGCAAGTACTTAATTAATTTATTATAAGTGGGACATAACACTATATTTACCATGTTTAGGACTCAGTCATCAAGCTGAATATTCAATGTAAACAAATCAGTCCTATCTGATGTTAAGAAATCAAATCTCTTCTGTATATAGGGTAATATATTGTTGTGCCAACAGAGCGGCACTTGCATAAATATACGTCTTTGTATTTTGAAACTAAATATAGATCCCATACCTATTTTTGGTTTCTACCTTTATCTGCCAATCAATCTTGTAGGGTAAACCTATTTTGTCAATTCAAAGCAATATCTCTTCAAATAACAATTCCAAATGAAATTTTATTCCAATCTTAGGAGATTTAGCAAGACTGAATTTGGCATTAAATAGTATTCAATTTGGTACTTGATGGCAAATAAAGGTAACAACTGTTTTTCTAAAAATAAATAAATACAAATTCAGAAGATTTCAAATATGAAAAGGTACACAGAGATGGACTAAATGAACTGAAATAGTCTGATAAACCTGACAAATCTAAAATACAAGTCAATCAAATTTAACAGAGCAGTCCTACAAACTGCAAATTAATGCGCATTGCATAACCACTACTTAAAATCACGTTTTCATTATCTTCCTATCTAAACCCTGAAGCTCAAGAAATTATCTGATCTCATATAGGTATTGTAAATGGTTATGGAATTGACCTTACGCAAGATGACAGATTGCTCCGCCTACCAAATCACGTGACACTATGCCCTGCTAACCTCCGACAAACATGCAGTATTTGGCAAATAAAAATGTTTCAGCTTAAGTGGTATGTTTATTGAAAATGAGTTGAATTATTCTTAAAAAAATAAAATTTCAAAGTTGCATAAATTATATTCCAGTAGACAATATTTATATTTGTATATTTATATTTGTAGTTCCAGTTCGTATAGTAATAACCTAAGTATTTTATTTCAGTAAATAATAAAAATAAATTCTAAAGCTGCTCAAGAACTTATTCATGTACAAGGAAATTCGCTCCAAAAGATGCTAATGTATTTAGTATATCTTATCCTTGTAAATTTTATCTGGCCTATGTTCATGCTGCCTTGAAAGTAAATTAATTTAAAATTAATAACAAAATCATAAATAAGTACTGTTTAGAAGTATACTGTTGTACATAATAATTTTAAAGTTCTACTTTATAATGTTCGTCAGATGGAATTTTGATCAATGATGTCTGTTGATGTAAACATGTAAATGCATGCTTAATATATCGGAAGATAATTATCTGAAACCATTGTTTTTGTATTTCTTTGTTATTACATTTTTGTATCCCCACCCTCCTTCGGCCCAAAGAGAAAGTAAAGAGTCACTCAAGTGTCTGAAAGACTGAGACGATAAATCATTGTTTTTGGGACAAGGCAACATTAAAGTGTAAATTTTCAAACTTTAAAATAATGCAGTCTGGGGTTCAGTGCTTCATATAGAAGAAAAATAATATACATCAAAGCCCAAAAGTTGGAGGGGTCTCCACCCATATTCTAAAAACGTTAATTTTTACATATATTTTTCAATTTCAATTCTTTTTTTCCCTTCAAGCCATGGACGGGACATGCTTTTTTGCATACTTTTATGCAAACAAACATGTTGTAATTGCCATCAATTATTTCCATATTCAGCTGATCGTACACACGATCACAAAAAAAGTCTTTATCAATCGAAGTTATGTCTATATTTCAGAAAAGGAATAAATTGAATTCCTCCATTTAGATGATCTGGATATTGACAGTCAGAATGACAAGGCTCCCGCTGCCTTCTCTTCACCCTTATTGATCGAGAAAGCAAGAAATCATTGCAAAAATTGTAAACAGTTTTTATAATCAATTCATTATTGCCACAAGCAGCTTGTCAGAGGAAGATGGCGGATGTAAGCAATGCCTGGTGGTGTGTCTAATTTACGCTCACTGATTGGTTTAACTGATCAGCATGATTGACAAGTGGCGATATATCAATTGTAAATGGTTTAGGAATTGTTTAAGTGACTTTAAAATGAAGCATGAAGATGGCATCATAAAATGAAGAAAGATCAACCCAAAGTTTAAGTCATGTATAAAAGAAATGATAACTCTGTTTTCTGCTCTGACCATAATTAGGACCTTATAACAAATGCCATATAAACACACTTATAAGTCAAGTCCAACTGCAAACAACATAGACCCTGATTTGCCCTCAAATAATGTGCTGAGAGATCAAGGTTTGTGTTCTTTATAAACTGATTACTCTCACGAAATGATAGAAAACCAGATCTGCTGGTGCATTATGTGACATCATATCTAGGTATGCAGTCTGCAACTGGACTTGACACATAAGTGGATACATATGGCAGTTAGATTACCTGTTCATAAAATCTACAAATGCAGGTCAGACAGAAGCATTAAGAGTGCTCTTCCTTGGTTCACCACTGCAAAGCCCCCATCTCACCTATTACTTTATATTGCCTATTTTCCCAACTATTAGCCATGCACTGTCCCATCTCATCAATCCCACTCTACCTTAAAAATGTGACCCATGGGTCATAAACCCAAAATTTGTAACATCGTACTGTTATTGCATGTATAAAGTTTGGTCAAAATAATGTAAAATGTAAAATGTCATTGTAATTGTAATTTTTGAGCATTTGAGCTTGGAAGCCAATTACTTTACCCTTTTTGTAATGTTTACTATATGGGTCATCTATATACCATTTCAAGTCTGGTGGATTTCCATCCATTCATCAGACACATCACATCTCAAACCCAAAAACACATGGATAATGATGAAAAATATTACATGAGGATTTTTGTTCTTATAATTTTTGTTCACATCATTTAGCACTAAGATACAAGCACTGAATTAGAAACTTGGAAAAATCACTTACATCACTTTCCCAACTCAAAGATTAACTTGGCCACTTACCTGAAAGCAAAAGAAAATACTATAATAATAATAATAATAATAATAATAATCAAAATAAGGATTTTGATCACTATGGTAATATACACGATTGTATATTATTACTTAATATTGGATTGATGTAAGTATATAAATACATTAATATTAGAATCATGTATGTAAATAGCCTAAATGGAAAACTGGATGACCTATATGAACTATATGCTATACTACAGCAGTATTTGTGGCTGCCAACTGTGTAATTACTTTTAAAGTTATTCAGCATGTCTCTGCCATACTGAGATGAAAATTATATACAAAGATCCTGATCTGCCATAGCACAATGCACCTGCAGTTGAGTGTCTATATTGTCTGTTCTACTGATTACTTCTAACAAACTTCACATACCCTGATCTACCAGACAATTATACAACAGCAGATCTGGGTCTGTGCAGTCTGCAGTTGGACTCGACTTATAAGCGAGTATATACAGTAATATTTACTGCTTAGAGCCAAATAATATTGTTTTAAATAAAATCATATTAAATAACTGATTGATGGATGGTTAAAAATTAATTTTATACCAGAAGATGTTTCAACAATGAAATTCAGGAACCCATTAGAATTCTCAGTAGATGCTGTATCAATTTAGCTCTTGCTAATGTTACTACTAGTAAATCTAAACCATAAACCAAACGGTTTGTTGCTATATGCTACATTATCTTTTGTGCTTTCAAACATTGCATATATAAAAATAACACACTGACAATAGAGTTTGGAGATGACAGTCACTTCCAAGTCAAGAATGGCTATCAGAGTCATAAAGAAAACTATACTGATGTGCAAGTTGAAGCCTGCTTTGAAAGTCTTAGGGCCATGTACCAGCCATGATATTGTCGTTACCATGTACCAGCCATGATATGATGGATACCATGCAACAGCCATATGATGGATACTATGTACCTGCTATATGATGGATACTATGTACCATTCATGATATGATGGGTACCATGTACCAGCCATATGATAGATACTATGTACCATTCATGATATGATGGACACCATGTATCAGCCATGATATAATGGATACCATGTACCATTCATAATTTGATGGATACCACATACCAGCCATGATATGATGGATACCATGTACCAGTTATGATATCATGGATGCCATGTACCAGCCATTATATGATGGATGCCATTATAGGATGGATATCATGTACCAGCCACAATATGATGGATACCATGTACCAGCCATTATATGATGGATACCATGCACCAGCTACAATATGATGGAGACCATATACAAGCTACAATATGACAGATACCATGTACCAGCCATATGATGGATACCATGTACCAGCTGTATGATAGATATCATGTACCAGTTATGTTATCATGGATGCCATGTACCGGTCACTACATGATGGATGCCATTATAGGATGGATACCATGTACCAGCCACAATATAATGAATACCATGCATCAGCCATTATATGATGAATACCATGTACAAGCTACAATATGATGGATACCATGTACCATCAACAATATGATGGAGACCATATACAAGCCACAATATGACAGATACCATGTACCAGCCATATGATGGATACTATGTATCAGCCACATAATGGATACCATGTACTGATGGATACTATGTACCATTCATGATATGATGGATACCATGTACCAGCCATATGATGGATACTATGTACCAGCCATGATATGATGGATAAAATGTAAAAGCCATGATATGATGGATACCATGTAACAGCCATGATATGGATATTATGTACTATTCAGGATATGATGGATATCATGTGTCAGCCATATGACAGATACCATGTACCAGCTATGATATGACTGATATTATGTACAAGCCATGATAAGACCAGTTCTGCCAGAGTTAAGAGTAGACATGCATTTAAGAGAAACTTTTTTATTCATAAGGGAATACATTTTGTTTAAAACTATCCCTTTTTTAATTTAAAATACAAATTTGATATTGAGCAAGCTGGTGATTCATATAAAATAAAGCTAACATATTGCAACAATTTAACATACTGTTATTTAAATGAAAGTCTGAAATTTTTCTAAGGTTACAACTTAAACAGAAAACATTTTTTGATGACATGATTTCCCACCATGACTGGTTGGGGTGGGAGATGTTTAATTTAACCAAATGTTTGTGTCTGCAGAGTATGTGCAGGAAAACTCATTTTCAGATTACTTGGAGCTGGTTTCTAAAGCAAAGGGACTTTAAATGGTAAATGTGGCTGCAATCACATAGCTGCTGCAGATATTTACAGAATATTTCCTACAATTTCTTGCCATTATACATTCACCTTTGTAAAGTTTCTGAAGATAGTTGTAGTATCCCAGTCTGAATCTATATACTGCAGAATATGTGTGGCAAATATTTGCGGGAAAGATTCAACTAACTTCAAATTATGTCAATTTTACCATTTTAACAATAGCCTGATTAAAAGTCTTTCCAAAAAAAAAGACATTAATTAATCTGCATTGCCATTTGCTGGTAATCTAAGTCATCCAAAATGATGATGATATAAACCTATTGACCAAAATTTACTGTCATTGCATGGGAAACAGTCTTTAGATCTACAGATGGAACAAGCTTGAGCAATAGTCTTTTGATCTACATATTCAACAAACTAGGGAAACAGTCTTTTGATCTACAGATGGAACAAGCTTGGGCAATAGTCTTTTGATCTACATATTCAACAAACTAGGGCAACAGTCTTTTTATCTACAGATGGAACAAGCTTGGGCAATAGTCTTTTGATCTACATATTCAACAAACTAGGGCAACAGTCTTTTGATCTACAGATGGAACAAGCTTGGGCAATAGTCTTTAGATCTACAGATTGAACAACCTTGAGCAATAGTCTTTTGATTTACATATTCAACAAACTAGGGCAACAGTCTTTAGATCTACAGCTGTAACAAACTTGGGCAATCAAATGCAAGATTTACTGACATGACAGGGGCCCGGAGTGGCCGAGTGGTCTAAAGCGCTGACCGTTATGGATCACTGCCATCTCACCTCTTTCTGCGTAAGTTCGAGTCCAGGCTCGGCTAACGTGGGTACGTGAGAAAGCCTGCCAGTAGCTTCTCGTGGGTCGGTGGTTCTTCCCGGGATTTTCCAGGGTTCTTCCTCCACCATTAATACTGGCTGCCATGTATAGCCTATCTTGTGCTGAAAAATGGCGTTAAACCCTATAACATCAACAACAACAACAACTGACATGACATGAGAAATCTCCTATCTGACCCAACATCACCTCTCTGTTCTATTTATCACATATATGAAGATCAATATGAAGATCATCTCACCTTTCTGATCTATCACATGTATCACAAGATCATCTCACCTTTCTGTTAATATCTATCACATATATGCAAGCTTATCTCACCTCTCTGCTAATATATGTCACATGTATGAAAGATCATCTCATCTCTCTATCACATGTACGCAAGATCATCTCACCTCTCTGTTCTATGTATCACATGTGTGCAAGATCATCTCACCTCTCTGTTCTATGTATCACATGTGTGCAAGATCATCTCACCTCTCTGTTCTAACACATGCATGCAAGATCATCTCACCTCTCTGTTCTATGTATCACATGTGTGCAAGATCTCACCTCTCTGTTCTACACATGCTGCAAGATCATCTCACCTCTCTGTTCTATGTATCACATGTGTGCAAGATCATTTCACCTCTCTGTTCTATGTATCACATGTGTGCAAGATCATCTCACTTCTCTGTTCCTCTAACACATGCTTGCACGATCATCTCACCTCTCTGTTCTATGTATCACATGTGTGCAAGATCATCTCACCTCTGTTCTATAACACATGTACACAAAATCATCTCACCTCTCTGTTCTATCTATTACATTTATGCAAGATCATCTCACCTCTCTGTTTTATCACATGCATGCAAGATCATCTCATCTCTCTATGTATCACATTTGTGCAAGATCATCTCATGAATATGTCCCAGTATCATTTATTATAGAACCAAGTCATTAATAATGTAAGCTATTCATCAAGTTTGAACAAACTCTGGTTTAAATTCAGTCTCCAGTGTGACAACAAACTCAGTGCATAAGATACAACATTATATCAATAATATTTGTAGATCTTGATCATAATTAAGCTCATACAACATCTTGATCATAATTAAGCTCATCCAACATCTTGATCATAATTAAGCTCATCCAACATCTTGATCATAATTAAGCTCATCCAACATCTTGATCATAATTAAGCTCATCCAACATCTTGATCATAATTAAGCTCATCCAACATCTTGATCATAATTAAGCTCATCCAACTTCTTGATAATATAAGACCCTTTAAAACGTGTAATCAAAATCTGATCAGAAATATAGTTCATAAAGCACCGAAAGGATCAGCAAATCAGCTTGAATATCAGGCAATTAATATCAATGGATCTTGCTCATAATGAAACAACTAAATCTTGATGATCAAACCTATCTACCAAGTTTGATCAAAACTAGATCAGATATACAGACTCTTGATTGGTAAATCGCTCTGCCAACCACTATGCAAAATCATCTCATTAATATGGATGGATCCTGCCCATTTTTCAATTCATCAGAGATCTTGATCATATTTAAACCTATATTTCAATTTTTTATCAAAACTGGATCAGAAATATGGTTTCCAGTTTGTTAACGAGCTCAGTCAATCAGATGCAAATACCCTCATTATTAGGCACAAGTTTCAATTATTAATCAAATTCAAAGTTTGATCAAAATTGGATAAACAAAAATGGATGCTGGGCAATACCACAAGTTTACTTAACCTCGTGACAAGGCAAGATGAAAATGAAATCATATATTGAACACCTATTACCAAAGAAAGTAATGGATGCCTATTTCCAAGGGAGGTCAGTCTAATGAAACTTAGATCTACATAAAAGTATATTTTGTGGAGTAACAATTTTCATAGATTTTATGCTTGCAATAAAACATGAATTCAAGGACCCAATGAATAATGATCTTTCAGCATAAACCAATAGGATCCATTACCTATTCCATGAATTTAAATACTCATCAAACAAAAGAAAATAATCTCACAGTATGTATCAAATCATTGATACCAGGAAAACCAAATGAAGGAATTGCCACACCAGAGACAGCTCCCCCTGCTCATTAGTAATGGAATTTATGTAAAAATTAAAATCTTTATTATGGTAAAAATTAAGTTAAAAAGTATGCTCAATTGTCAGCACATATATGGTGAAAATTTCATGAAAATCTGAAGATATGTTTTGAAGTTACAACTATCTGAATCTGAACAAGTTGTAAAGTGGCAATCAAGAAGGCATCCACCCTACTCCAAAAATACCAGGCAACAAGATTTTAGTCTGGCTGTAATTACACTCACACCTTGCAGGAGATGACAGAAGTTAGCATGAATTGTCAGTTGCAATCTATTAATATCTGACCCAGTGATCCATTAATTGCAACTTGTTCCTTTATAAAATAGCTATCATGAGAAAATAAACTCATTCTTGTAAAGTGTTCTTCATAAAGTTGGAATCCCAAAATATTTTATATACAGAAGTTTCTGATTTGAAAACCATACACAGACGGTGACTACAAAATTGTTGCAAGTCTTTACTGCAATTTACACTCCTAATGAGCACAGTCAGCTCCTCTCTCCTTCACATATATTGCAATTTGAATAAGGAAAATACTTTGAAATACATATGGAAGATGGTTAATTTATGCCCAACATATATCTTATAAATAAAATGTAGCTGTTGATGGTGGTTTTTAAGAGTATTTTCAGCACTGGGGGGGGGGGGGGGCATTGTCATGCTGAGGGAATGGGATTTAAGTGCCTTTCCCAAAGACATAATGAGGCAACAGATGACACCAAAGTGTCAATAAAATATCGGCTTCCATCATAATCATTGATTTTCTGAACAGCTAGAATATAATAGCATTTAGCATGCCAGAATTCGATCAAATACAGGATAAACAATTATGCCTGCCGAATTCAATTGGAACAGCAGATTTTGACTACAACTTGACTAGGAAAGCTATCAATATCAAAGTCAGTCTTTCAAACATTTTACCGGTGTAACTGATGTGATGATAGGAAATTCCACATCCTGTTAAGTAACAAAACTTAAGATTACAAGTGATTTCTCTAGCCCCCCCCCCCCTTTCTCTGCACTCTGTTGAGGTGATTGGGCATGTTAACCTACATGTAGGTAGGCAGATATTTAGGTTGGTAGGCATGTACATAGGTTAAGTAAGTAAGGGCAAGGTATGAATGCTAACAGGTAAGTAGGTTTATGTGCGTGTGTGTGATTTGGATTTTTAATCTAGCTTTAAAAACTTTTCAGTGATACTACTATGATGTCTGCACTGTGGCAGCTTATAGTGATGTCCAGCACTGGGGTATCATGCTGCAGACATGTAGCATGATGTTCCACCCAGTCACATTATCCTGACACCAGGCCAACCTGTCCTAACACTAACCTCTTAATGCTGAGCTCCTAGCAAGGCAGTTGTTAGTACCACTTTTCTAAGTCTTTGGTATGATTCGGCCGGGGTTCGAACCCACGATATCTCGCATCTGAGGCAGACACTCTAACCACTAGGCCACTGTAGCAGTCAGTAAGTAGGTTTAAGGTAGATACTTAAGTACAGAACATTGACAGGTGCAATTATCTAGTTTGCTTTAGTATTACAGAATTCTGGTTACACAGAGTGATAAAATTTACTTCAGTGTTACAGACCAGGTTACATGGATTGATATAGTTTACTTTAGTATTACAGACTTCTGGTTACACAGATTGATATAGTTTACTTTAGTATTCCAGATCTGGTTACATAGTTAGATAAAATTTACTCTAGTGTTACAGACCTGGTTACATAGATTGGTAAAGTTTACTTTAGTATTACAGACCTGGTTAAATAGATTGATATAGTTGACTTTAGTATTACAGACCTGGTTAAATAGATTGATATAGTTGACTTTAGTATCACAGACCTGGTTAAATAGATTGATATAGTTGACTTTAGTATTACAGACCTGGTTAAATAGATTGATATAGTTGACTTTAGTATTACAGACCTGGTTAAATAGATTGATATAGTTGACTTTAGTATTACAGACCTGGTTAAATAGATTGATATAGTTTACTTCAGTATTACAGACCTGGTTAAATAGATTGATATAGTTGACTTTAGTATTACAGACCTGGTTACATAGATTGATATAGGTTACTTTAGTATTACAGACCTGGATAAATAGATTGATATAGTTTACTTTAGTATTACAGACCTGGTTAAATAGATTGATATAGTTTACTTTAGTATTACAGACCTGGTTAAATAGATTGATATAGTTGACTTTAGTATTACAGACCAAGTTATACAGATTGATAAAATATACATTAATATTCAGACCTGGTTACATAGATTGGTATAGTTTATTTTGCAGACCTTATTACACAGAATAGTGTAGGTTATTTCACTGGTACAGACTTTAAACACTGTCACATTTGTACAGAACTTTATCAATAATTATCTACATCTTATCTGGTGGCATCTGGATTTATTGTCTCTAAAAAAATTGAATGAGAGAAGGATGGGATGGAGTAGTGAAAGGGTAGACCCATGCATAAAAGGCAGAGGGTGTGTGTGTGTGTGTGTGTGTGTGTGTGTGACACACACACACACACATTTAGCCATTAACTCTACAGAACAAAGACTATAATATTAAATTAATTTTTAGAACTCACATTATCATTCTGAGATAATTTTTGCAATTCAAAATGAATTGTGACTTTCATTTGAGAAGGATTTCATTCAATATCTGCAATCACGAAACTTCCATACAACTTTGATGCCAAGCATGGTGCTTCCTGGTTGCTGAACTGCTATTGGTAAAAAAAATGATGAAGTAAACAGAAAATAATTAAAAAATGCTTTTCCTGATTTACCTACATCATTGTTTAAAAGTCAATCAGATGATTTGCAACTGTTAACAATTTTTCATAATACCTTTTATCTATAGCAAATTGCCTGCCAGCAAAATAGATCACCGCTCTCATGTGTCACCCATTTTCATTTTTCAGAAGCAGAGGTTAGAAGAGTTTCTTGTAATATTATTCATTTGGTTGTTGCAAATGTAAATGTGGTAAAAAAAAATCACACTTAAATACATGTTTACGTACATGTAAAATAACCAAGGAATGCAAGGTCATTTGAAAATGATCAGAATATGAATATATAATTACAAAACAATGATTTAAAGCAAATGATTATATAAAGGAAGGTCTAACTGTTGTTCTCACTCAAAATGTAGCAGGCATAATTCAGTATTTCTGAAATGTTGCAATGTTTAAGAGGGGGCCCCGAGTGGCCGAGTGGTCTAAAGCACTGACCGTTACGGATCACTGCCATCTCACCTCTGTCTGCGTGAGTTCGAGTCCAGGCTCGGCTAACGTGGGTACGTGAGAAAGCCTGCCAGTAGCTTCTCGTGGGTCGGTGGTTCTTCCCGGGATTTTCCCGGATTCTTCCTCCACCATTAATACTGGCTGCCATGTATAGCCTATCTTGTGCTGAAAAATGGCGTTAAACCCTATAACAATAACAACAACAACAGCAATGTTTAAGCTTGCAAAAAGATAGAATTTTCTGAACTTGTCATGGAAACCTTTTAGCTGAGAAAAGTGAGACACATATGACAAGAAAAAAAAACTTTCTCATCAAAGAAAGCATTTCCTTACAATGTACACATGCTGCATTGCAACAGATCTCCCTGATATCATATGGTATCAATCATCATACATCTTGTCACAGTTGGATGTGTTCCCCAAAGCTTCATCCATTCCATATTTTTAATGAGCCAAACCTGACTATATATTAGTGTAAGGTTTTAAAGTGATATTTTTAAACAAAAGAGACAAAATAACAGCCATCAAAACTATATTATTTCTTCAATGTTATTACAACTAAAGGCCAATGATTTATTGCTTTACTGTAGTGTTCTTGTTAATGACCTTTTTTTTAGGTGTAACCACAGGCAAAAGTCTTACTTATAATCTTCTTTTTATAACCTAGATTTTGCAAACTTTATTGAGAAACAAGCTCCTTAGACAAATGAGATTACCATGACTGGTGGTACATTATATGCCCACACTGTGTTTATTACTCCTCCATGTATGCATTAGTAGGTCATAGTTGAATGGCGATTAATGACCAATGGATCTGAACAAACTTGCCATTTGGTCTGGAAGTAAAATTACTGTACATAAACAATTATTTTCTTATTAGATTTTCCATGATCTTGACCTTTCACCTTAAGAACCCCAAATCTAAAGATTTCTTTCATACTCTCTGAGCAGGCTAATCACAAAGTTTGGACAAGACACACTGAGCAAATGTTATTGTACAAAACCCATTTGTCCTTGGGTGACAATGACCATGACCTTTAACTTTATGACCTCTTCCTGAACCAAAATGCATGTGAATGCATCTATATATTAGGGTTTAACAATATCAGCACAATACTGGATATATGGTACCAATTAAAAGTGAAGTTTTAAAAATGTAAATAAAAAGAATTGCCCCAAAAAGATAAACTCTAAACATGAAGTACTCTAATATAAAAAATAAAGGGATACATTCAATAAAAGGTACATACAATAAATGATAAGAATAAAAAAATATTTAAAATAAAGTCAAACTGTCTTCAGGAAACTGCATTGCCTAAAACAACTGCAAGGTTTTCTCTGGTGAAACCTCATCATAAACAGTTTTTTAATTGAAATGACACATGAAGTACAAGCTTTCCACAAACTTTGGCCAATATACATGGTGTCAAACTATGGTCATTTTTCAAAAAAACACTTTTTGTTCTTTCACACTGACCTTATCTTTTATCTCTGAAACCACAAATCAAGAGGTCCCTTCTTTATACAAAGCAAAAGCCATCTATTTTGGTGAAGGTGTCTTCACAAGCAGTGAAACATTTGTGCAGAAACTCTTGTTCTATTTTTCTGCCACACCAAAACTTCACCACTGACCCCCAAATTACTAGATATCTTCCTTACAACATATTCAAGCCCTCCCCATAGTGTAGTCCAGGTCTGTGATGCAGAAACAAAGTTACTGTGAAGCAACAATTTTCTTCTTTCAGTCAGTGACCTTGACATTTCACCTTTTGATGCCAAGCTGAAACGGATTCTTTCTTAACCTAAGTGCTAGCCATTCACAAAGTATGGTTCAGGTCTGACATGCAGAAGTGATGTTACTGTGCAGAAACCTATTTATTCTTTCAGCCACTAAGACCTTGACCTTTTTGACCTTTAAACTCCAAATCAACAGCCATCAATCAAAAGTGCAAAATATCCACAAAGATTCAAGAAGATAAAATGGTTTAAAACCAGAGCTACTGTGCAGCAATGAAAAATTTCACAGACAGACAGAGGGACATCATTATATATGGTCTGCGTTTCAGTAGGCAGATAAAAAGAGGACAGATATTCTTTTTATGGATCTAAGTTGTTTATTTTTGTAAAATAAATGCTCATTTCTCAATCTGAAATTACATAATCATTACATCATGCTGTTGCATATATGACATAACTTGCTGCCTGTAGCATTTTGAACCATTGCAGAGACTGCACTAAAATAATGCAAGTTGCAACATGTCTTTTGTTAAATAATACAAAAGAAGTACACTTATGCAATTTCAATAACTGCAATAACAGCCATATCAAAGACAATGATAAAGTCAACGAAAGTATACAAGACCTTGGGAAATCATTGGATATTTAAGATCTACCTAAAAAAACTCGTACAGTCTTCCTGTTGCAGAAACCACCATGATCTCAACAAATCAATCATAATCAAAAATGTACTTGCAACATTTCAGGCATCTGAGAAGAGGAACCTATGGTATTTAACCTGTGAAAATTTGATGAACTTTAAAAACTCATTCAGCATTTTATTTTATAGACAAGTGGGGAGTGGCTTTTCTTAGCAATACACTAACTTTTAGATCAACTAAAGAGTATTGCAAGAAAATGCACACCAATCTATAAATTTGTCTTTTTCTCTCCAATGTGCCAAAACAATACATTTGCACCCCTTATTTGGTCATTTTACTTGTTTTATTTAGTGAAAAAAATGAAAGTAAACTCAGAGATATAGTTGAAACACATCAACACTTAATTAAACAAACAGAAAAACAATTCATGCCCAGGTCATCATGGACATGATGATATCATAAAAAAACCAATAATTAGTAATATGAGTGAGCCTGAAATGTTTTCACATCCAAAAATAAGATGGTGATTAACAGAAATATATGCAGTCAGATGGTGATACACAAAAAATTTATGCAGTCGAGTGATTTTTAAATTGTAATTTTGAGTGTTCTCTTGTAGCTACATCAGATAGTCATGTGCAAAAAATGTATTTGGTCTAGTTATTTGTTAGTTTTGATTCTGAGTATACAAGGTGGTGATTCATGAAACTTAAGAGCGAACCAGAACTCACTATCCTCCAGCAAAATGGGATTAAGTTGGATATTTTGCAGACTAGGTTTCAAAACTGGCATTAGAGTTCTTATTAATTAGAAACTGGTATTAGCGATCTGTTACATTTTATTTTAGTGTTATCGTATACCTGTATCAGATGGTAATATACAATTTGAACAATGGTGGGTGAGCAATTTTCTCGTGTAAATATACCCTTATATTTCCCACACCCTATCCCTACCCCATGATGGAGAGAAGTCTTCAAGTTAAAAAAAGGACATAACTATTCTGAAAATAGTGCAAGCAAAATGATTCATCAAGGTGCATATCTTCTGATGATGAATATTATATGTACTAAGTTCTACATCAATCCACTGAAAACTGTAAGAGGTCATACACTGTATCCAGCCAGATGTCAATAAGGGTGATAACTCTTACAAATGTCAAAAAAGAACACAAAGAACTGTCAATATATGTATATTTTGATGATGATGATAATATATATCTTGTTTCACACTGATCCATAAAAACATGCAAAAAACATTAAGTTCACAAGATTCTGACATTCATCTTCAAATAATGACCATAACACGAACACCATGAGACTAGTTGTGCTCATAAGATTCTGTCATACACTGCATTAGGCTATAAGTAAAAAAGGGCAATAACTCTAAATAAAATTCAATAATGATTTGCTGATAAGCACACCTTTAGATGATGATCATGATACCAAGCTTCGTGATGATCAGTGAAATATTTTAGATGAACTGCATTCACAAGTTTATTTCAAACACTCAAAAGGGCAATAACTCCTAAATAGATTGTGGAAGCACAGTGATTTGTCAAAATACAATTTTCAGATGATGACCATAATATTTTTGAAGCTTCATGGCAATCAATCAGAAAATATTGGGCAAGTTCAGCTCATGAGATTGTCTCGTACAATGCATTAATCAACAAGACAAAATGGTTACACATTGTCTGCATCACTTTGGATGGGACACATTGTTCCTAGTTCATTTGATCTTACATGTAACACTGCATTCAGTTGCTGGAAAAGTGATACACATATTCTTTAATGCATGGGTAGGCAAAATATGGCCTGGGGAATGGATACATCCTGTGATCTGGTTTATCTGTTAATTTAAATCATAGGGTGTGAGTTTTAAAAAAATCCCTTAGCTGGACCGCATCCTGGAGGAAGTTGCCCATGTCTGCTTTAATGTCTTGGAAAAACTGTCTGCTTATGCAAGTGAGACTAGAGATGGTCATACAACTGATGTTATAAAACTCTGATGATGATAAATATCTACATACCACACAGCAATTGAACTTGGCTAATGAAAGCTGATACCCATTTCTCCCTATTTATGAATTGATTGCTACAGTAAGATATTGCTACTGCACAAGCCCTAATAGAGGCACACCATTTTTCCTGGTCAAAACTTCCCAAAATCTTCCCTAGCAAGCTCTCATTTTTTTATCCCTGCATGCCTTTTGAGAAGAAAGTGGTTGCTCAAACTTCTCTGATTTTCTTCAAATTTATCATTATACATGTCTCATTGCAACTTAATTTAATGGGTTAAATCAGCCTCAAAAACAAATCTCACATATGTTTTATTTAGCACGACCATACTGGAAGTGACAATGCACCTCAAACTTGGAGAGCATTCAACATAGACAAAGGGGGCTAACTCTTCCACTCAGTACATATCCATGTTGAGTATATAATAATAATAATAATAATAACAATAATAATGACTTTATTTAAAGAGGGTAACACAATTAGCTGAAGAACTAATCTACCTTGAAGCCCTCATACAAAGGAATTTATTTATTTTAACTGCATCTCTGAAGCCACTGGATATATTAGGTTTGGAAGAAGGAAAGAGTGGGCATTTCTAATGTCAACTGGAATCCTATTCCAGAACAAAGCTCCAGAGTATTGGAAACCCTTTTTGAATAATTAGTTATTTGGTTTGGAAATTTTATACTGTTTGGTAGACATGGATCACAGGTGGGGAGTATTACCAGATAGCCTATACTGGAATAGTGATTGTAAATATTCAGGACCACTATTATTGAATCTCCTGTACATTTACATGTATTTGGCTTTTCTCAACTAGATTTGGTCTTTAATATTAATATTTTAAACCTACCTGCTAAATTTTCCTTGTTTCTTTCTGGTTTGATATTAGCCCAAATGCTCTTTTTTGAAGATGTGCCAGCTTTTTGCTGTCTTTATCATTTGATATACCCCATACTGTGTTACAGTAGTATTACATTAGTCTAAATAGGGTTGTATGTAACTGTTATAAAATAATTTTATGTGCCTTCTGTAAAGAAATTTCCAGTTTGGTAGTGTTTAGATTGGCCGGTAGTTATCATCATCATCCTTAGAACCAGATTTGTGGATATGGCATTACTTTTGCAGTTTTCCATATTTTGGGGACAGATGAAGTTGTAATACTTAAAGATGAGGTTGTAATACTTAAACTGATTATGCTATCTGAAATAGCTGAGGAAAATGTTTTAATGAGTCATGGACCAATCTGATCAAGTTCTGTAGCTTTCTTGATATCAAGTTCACTGAGACATTTTCAACAAAGTTTTTTGATACTGGTAGGATAGAGAAACATACCTCCATAGTAATTTTGCTGCTGCAGAACTTATTCAGTTCATTGAAGTTGTTTTCTATCACTTGTTCTTTTAACTTTGTGGTAATGTTGGTGAAAAAAAAATCACTGAAAACATTTGCAATGTCAGTGTCATCAGAGACTATATTGTCCTTTACCAGAAGCGAGTAAATTTTATTTGTCTGATCTTTGTGTGTTCCTCCCATGAGTTCACTGAAGACTTTCCAAATGGAGTTTCTGTTGCTGTCTTTGTTTTCAAGCACGGATTGATAGTAAGTTTTTTAGCTTTTTTATTCATACTTGTTATTTTATTTCTCCACACTTCATATTGTGCATGGTTACCCATAGCATTGAATTGGTCCCATGTTTTCATAGCATCTAGGATTTCAGTAGTAAACCAGTTAGGTTGGATTTCATTCTTTACTTGATGTACTTTCAGTGGTGTATGCTTAGAGACTACATCCATAAATAAGTCACTCTACACCATCAGAGCTTCATCTATGTCATCAAAATTTTGGATTATATTTCAAGGAGCTTTATACAGGTCATTGAGAAATTGTTTTTCATTAAAATTTCTGAATGATCTGTAAGTGATAGTTTTGTGTGTATTTTTCTTATTTCTCTTGCATTTAACCTTTCTTGTCAAAAAGTAGGATAGTGGTCACTAAGACCAACATTTGGTACATTAACACAAGCCACATTATCTGGTAGGTTGGTATAAATGTGATCAATAAGAGTGCTTGATATTTTCTGTTACCCTTGTAGGCTCATTTACCAGCTGGACTAGGCTTAATGATTCATTAAATTCCATCCAGTTACTCCTTATTTGAGTATTGTGTAGGTCCTTATTTACACTGCCAAGTATATATGTTTCTTCCTCCTGTGCAAGAACATTTTCCATTGTTTCAAAAAGTTATCATTTCAAATTGCTTTGGAGGAAGGTGGCCTATAAATGAAACCAACTAGAAATGATTTTGCATTATTTGGAGAAATTTCCACCCGAATACTCTAAATTTCATGCGACTCCAACATTGATATCATTTGTGTGTACCTATTATGAGAAGCTTGATAAACTAAATAAATATTTCATTATCTTACTGTTCATTGCTTTACCTTAATAATTTCTTGACCATACTAGTCATTACTTTACCTTTTTGGTCCTTTCTTTACCTTACTCATCATTTCTTTATCTTACTAGTCATTGCTTTACTTTAATATTCATTATGTTACCTTAGTAGTCATTACTTCACCTTACTAGTTATTTCTTTATCTTAATAGTCATTCCATTACCTTAATAGTCATTATGTTACCTTAATAGTCATTATCTTACCTTATTAGTCATAACTTTACCTTACTAGTCATTTCTTTACCTTAATAGTCATTATCTTACCTTAATAGTCATTATCTTACCTTATTAGTCATAACTTTACCTTACTAGTCATTTCTTTACCTTAATAGTCATTATCTTACCTTAATAGTCATTATCTTATCTTAATAATCATTATCTTACCTTATTAGTCATAACTTTACCTTACTAGTCATTTCTTTACCTTAATAGTCATTATCTTACCTTAATAGTCATTATCTTACCTTATTAGTCATAACTTTACCTTACTAGTCATTTCTTTACCTTAATAGTCATTATCTTACCTTAATAGTCATTATCTTACCTTAATAGTCATTATCTTACCTTATTAGTCATAACTTTACCTTACTAGTCATTTCTTTACCTTAATAGTCATTACTTTAACTACACAGTGCATGTATTGCACTGAATATAGCCAGCAAGACGATAAACAGCTTGGGTTGTATTTGGAGATTAAACCTCCTGTGTACCATAGTTCTGACATTAACTTCTCATGAAGCCAATTTCCACAATTCAAATGTTCTCAGGGGCTCTGTTATGACCGATTATCAGCATCCACATCAAGATGCACAGCAACTGTGCTTTATTTATTGATTACCTGACCAGTTCACCACTCTAAAAGTACTATTATCATTCCTACAGTTGCTATATTTACTTGGCAACAAGGATATAAGCAGGAAATAGACATCTGTTAATATAGCTGTAGGGATTACAATTCAAGTATTTCTTTTTCTTCTCTTTGTCTTAATTATCATTATTGGCACAAACTTTAAGTTTGGGATGGTTTTTTTTACAAATTAATTTATTTTATGATAGAGCTCTCAAATCTTTAAGTTTAAAATTTTTAAACTTACAGATGAAAGATGTTGATCTTAATCTCCAACAAATTATTACAGACATGTCATGTGTTTTACTCTTCAGATTAATTAATTGATTGAATGATTGAATAGATTGTGTAAAAAAGCGTATAAACATATGACTTGGGTAATATTGTGTCAAGGCAAATGGAGCATAAAGTCCTTGCCTGGAGACACTTCAAAGAAGCTGTCATGGACTCAAACCCAGACACTGTTGATCATGTGTCTGGCAAGCTAATCACTAAACCACTACAGATCCCTTTACTCCTTAGAAACATTGTGTTAGGGCAACCACCACCACCCTTTACTCCTTAGAGACACTGTGCTAGGGCAACCCAAACCACCACAGTTCCTGTTAATTTTTAGAGAACCCAAACCACTACAGTTCCCTTTACACCCTAGAGATATTGCTAGGTCAACCCAAACCACCACAGTTCCCTTTACTCCTTATAGATACAGTGCTAGAGCAACCTAACTATCACAGTTCCCTTTAGTCGTTGTGAGGATTGATATGGTTGGGGCAGGGTGCTCCCAATGTTTATTTAAACTATTATAGAAGTCCCACTCAGGCTCTGTTTTGTTGGAAGTTAAATTTAGTGAAAGATAGATGTAAAGCTCCAAGCCCCCAGTAAGCAATACCAATGGTTATATGGTTATATATACAAAAAAGGTTGAAATTCAATGAATAACAATTTAATAACAATTCAATAATCAAATGACTCAAATTTCCAATTACACTCCTTCTGCTCGACCCTTTTATAAGCCTACTGCATCACTTGATTAGCAGTGTGAGATTGATTTCCACCTGTCCTTGTATTTCTACTCATCTGGTGTATCCTTTCACTCTCATATTTCTCCCACTTCCATCTCCCTTTCCTCCTTGACTTTCCTCCAAATTCCTTCTCCTCCTCCTCCTTGACTATCTCTAGACTCCTTCTTCTCCTCCTCCACTCTCTCTACCACAACTACTCTTCTGTCGATTTCGTAAGTCTCGGCTACAGCCTCAATCCCGTCTCCAACTCTTGAAGACTCGGGACCCAATGGAACCTTAAGTTCTGTGTCCCCTAAAAAGCTTCCTGTAAAAACACAAGGAGGGTACAATCTTCTTCCTCAGCCCTCTCCTCTCACACTACACACAGCCTATCATCAGATAACGGCTGTTAAGTTTCTTCGGTCACGCATTCATTCACATCGAGATACCCATATGTTCTTGTATGGTAGAACAAACGTCATAATACAGCATGGTATCAATTACTTCTTATATATACATCAATAAATTCCGTCACATCAGTGCATATTCCTAATCCTGTTGTACTAAATAGTATAATAATTAGACGCATTTCTTTACCTTACAACTCATACAAAGTATGCAAATATTCAAATATCCATGCTCTCAATATAAACTGCCACACTGCAGATGTCGTAGTGATATGACTGAACAATTGTTAAAGCTACGTTAAAAATCCAAATCACACACACACAAATATCCATGCTCTGATATATTCATATGTCCATAGTACTGATCTTACATACTTCAACCATTCCAAATTCACAATTCAAGCATGTCTAAATTCTAACATAGCGCATTAAAATACACTAGTTCACTACAACGTAACCTAATAATGAATTACAAAATTAATTCTGACCACAAGCTAACAATCTACATAATTCCACCTTGCATCTAATAATTCTCTGTGTAAGTTCAAGCCCATTTCTCAAATATGCCTGTAAACAAAACACTACAAAGATAATTCTACATACTAAATGATCCTAGTAATCAAGTATACATACTACAAATAATTACAATTATGATGCCATAATATTCTGCAAAATCGAGCAAATAACTTACTGACCTTTCAAAGCTTCTTCTTTCCTTAGAATCTACCTGTAAGTTTTGCTGCCAAATTACGAGTGGCTTCTTCTCGGAGTAAACCCTATTGAGTCACAATCCTTTCAGGCGAATACTAAATTTCTCTTACGTGCCTGAAGTATCACTTGGATTGGAATTGTATACACACTATCTCAATTCCGATCCAATCAAACTTAGCAGACAATGTCCCTCTCGCTATCTGTCAATGTGGGGATGGATGAGAACACACCCTGCTCACCCCGTGGGCTTAACTTTGATCTTTGGACTAAGCTTTAACACATAGGGGTGATAACTACAAGCCTTTGTTTAGATGGTGCAATCTATCGCTTTTTGCTGATTCAAGTTTCCAGTCTACAGCCAGTCATGTAACCTTGCATAAGATATTAACACTAGCCCGTGGCAATCTTTGGACATCAAACACATGGCCATGGTAATATTCCCAAGACAGGTAGATTATAGCTTATACATGACTTTATAGCTGGGGCTTAGCAAACATGACAGTCAATAGAGACATTGTGCTAGGGCAACCCAAACCACAACAGTTCCCTTTACTCCTATAAGATATTGTGCTTGGGCAACCCAAATCACTACAGTTCCCTTTATTCCTTTAGAGACATTGTGCATGGACAACCGAAACCACTACAGTTCCCTTTACTCCTTAGAGACAATGTGCATGGACAACCCAAACCACCACAGTTCCTTTATTCCTTAGAGATATTGGGCTAGGGCAACCCAAACCACATTAGTTCCCTTTACTCCATAAGTACATTGTGCAAGGGCAAGCCAAACCAAAACAGTTCCCTTTACTCCATAGAGATAATGTGCTACCACAACCCAAACCACTCCAGTTCCCTTTACCCCTTAGGGACATTGTTCTAGGGAAACCCAAACCACCAGAGTTCCCTTTACTCCTTAGATATATTGTGCTAGTGCAACCCAAGCCAACACAGTTCCCTTTACCCCTTTGATACATTGTGCTAGGGCAACCTCTTACACATATGTTCTGCTAATCAAATGCAAAGGTGTGCTCTAGCAATTCCTGAAGCTATGAATCCATGGGTTTAAATTTTTTGACCCATATAGTTCCAATGTACAGCTTACAAAATCACTATCATAACATATATTTTATAATTTCACTTAGTCATGAAGTGCTAGTTATGACAAGCTCCAGTTCTCTTTTCCTGGAGAAATAAAGCCCATCTTTTTGTTTCATGGCAATTAGAATTTATTTATTTAAAAATGTAAAAGTTTTAATTTTCTGGTGAACAGAAGAGGCTAACTTCTGGCACCCAGTAGGGTACAAAAGATTTCATTTAGTTTTGTGAGTACTGCCAGGCTCTGAAAGACAAAGTGAGGCTGATTGGAAAAATATGATTTTATTATCAAATCTCTCATCTCTAAAAGGGTGTGAATGGCAATGGGTAATATAATTAAGAACCAAATTAGGTTAATACATGTCATGGAGTGATAGGGTTTCTATTTGTATTTATCAAGAAGATAATTATGTAAGAATTTTAAAGTTTATAAAATCTTTTAACAATCTTTCAAAATTTCCCAACAGTTAAGTTAAAGGAAAGCAATATTTCACTATATGTGTAAAACAGTAGTAATGTTATATTTTTCTTTTGACATGAATCCTTCTACCACACTGAATTTAATACCCACGTTGGGGATTATCATGTGGATACATTTCTTCATGTTTTAACTTACTATAATAAGCACAAACCAATGATATTACAAATACTGTCTCCATAACATGTACATACCAAAAGAGTTATCTCCTTTTGTCTATATTGGCAGCTCTCCAATTTGTAGATGTATTTTGTCTCCCTATATGAATGTACTTAATGAAATATATGTAAGATTCAGTACAAAGACTGTCTTAAATAAGCCATTAAGTGTTAATTTGACATCATTGTGATAAGTTCCAAGAAAACTTTAATGCTTTTCTGATAGTTTTAGCAGTAGCACCCCTTCCACCTGACATGCCAGGTTTTAGCAGTAGCACCCAATCCACTATACATGCCAGATTTTAGCAGCCCCCTCCTACTAGACATGCCAGATTTTAGCAGCAGCACCCCTCCCACTAGACATGCCAGGATTAAGAAATGTAAGGTAGCTCTGTAAAGAAATCTTCTGCAATATTTAGCCAAAAAAAGTGGTCTGCACTTGCTATAATGCACTGGCAGATCTGGATCTGTGCAATTTGTTAGGAGTAATCAGTAGAACAAACAACACAGACCCTGATCTGCTGGCACAATATGCTATGGCAGATCAGGATTTTTACTGAATACAGTTTGACTCTGCTAATAACCAAGTATATACAATATATTGTGAATGGGAGATTTTGATTCTCAGTTTATTTAGTAATGGAATCTAGTCAACTAACATAAGGCTAAAATTCAAGTTCTCTTTGGTTAACATACTGGACTCATGACCAGAATAGTGTGGGTTCAGTTCTCACCATCAACATAGATTGACCACCATGGTAGCACTTAAGACTACTTGCCTGATCAGCATGACATAACATTCAATGTGATGATCTGCCCCAAAGCAACAAAGTAAAACAAACCAAACCATTTACCTGGCCTAAATATTTTATCTCAAAGCCATAACTTTACTGCTACACAAATTTGTGAGTGCTACATGTAAACTTGATTTACACTGGAAATCAATCATCATCAGACCTCTTAAGTTCTGATATTCATTAACATTAAAAATCTATTAGGTGAATATTTGTGAACAATAATGGTGACTATACTTCTAATGTATCAATGAAACCTGAATCACCAACCACACACCTTCCTCAAATTCTAAACCAAACTTTAAGAGTTTCTTTGCAATATGGTGTCCTTGGCTATGCCAGGGTCAATGTCTATAGACCCCATTGTTGTCAAGAGGGTGTATCAATAATACTCCTAACTATATGTAACTGCACAACTGAACAAAACAGGAAGACAAAATAACAACAAATTTTGGCAAAAAGTTTGTTAACAAAAAGATCTATTTCTGCTTCATTTGCCAGCATTGCTGTATGAGACATATAAGAGGTCAAATAATTCCTTACTGTGTAGCAGGGAAAATTTCACCTCTCACTATTGTAAAATGAAAAAGCTCATACCAGTGGAAATTGTGCAGTAATAACCCTAAATATAAAAAAAAACATTTTTTTTCCCTACTTTTTTTCCCTACTTTTTTCCCTTCATTTTTAAGTGCACTTAAATATGGGTGAGTACAGCTCTCATATGGTCTGCATCAGAAGCCAAGGTAAATCAAGCCTCTTATTTTGAGTGTGCCATAAGATACCATATCTTGATGATAAACTAATTGGTTAATAGTTCTGTTTTAGACCTGTCTCAACTGGGATTCCTAGTTAGAGAAGTCAAAGTGTTTTCCTAGCCCCTCAAAGTTTAATCATGATATAATGTAACACTCCTGACTCGAAATATTAAACGAAATTGATCAATGCCAACTAGCGATTAAACAAAATATTTCTGAGTAAGGTTTGAAAGTTTTATAATGGAGAGGCCTATGAATACCACTAGAAGTTAGTCTTGAATACTACTCTGTGACAGGAAAAGCCTAACGGATATTAAGGTCCTTTTTTGATGAGACAATGCAATGTAGTCATGGTGATCAATGTCCTTTTATCTGCTTGCCTATTAATGCATTTCAATAACATGCTCATGTATTAACACAACTAATGTATTAACGTAGCATGTATATAAACACATCAAACATAAATAGCATAGATTCATATAATAATAATAATAATAATAATGAGGACTTTGTATAGCGCCTAATCTTTAGAAGCTCTAAGCGCTTTACAACATTTGACAAAACTTAAAAAACATATATAATGATATGATTACAAAATTAAAAACAAACACCACGAAAGTAGAAACAGAAAATATGTTGTAAATATTTAAGGCAAGGATACATTATTAGGTCTTTAAGTCTGTTCTTGCAGTTGAAATAGGTGAGTTTTAAGAGCGCTCTTGAATGAGATCACTGTGTCTTTGTGTCTAAGTGCAGTGGGCAATTCGTTCCACGTTGCTGGGCCCTGGTATGCAAAAGAGCGTTGTCCATATGATTTCATCTTCATAGTGGGAATAATGAGAATACGAGTGTCAGAAGAGGAGCGTAAGCATCTTGCAGGTGTGTACACATGGGTGAGGTCAGATAGGTATGTTGGACTGGAGCCCGTCAGTGAAACGTAGTACAGAGAACAAATTTTGTGTTTAATTCTGGATCGTATGGATAGCCAGTGTAGGGTAGAGAGCAGGGGAGAGGCGTGCTCTGATCGTGGTACTCTAAGGATGATTCGAGCAGCTGTATTTTGAACTTTTTGAAGTTTCTGAAGTAGATATTGAGACGAACCAGACAGAATTGAGTTACAATAGTCCAGTCTTGAAAGTACCAAGGAACACACAAGTGTTTTAGTGGCATCAACTGAAAGATACTTGCGAATGGAGCTGATTTGTCTCAGCTCAAGATATGCAGCCCTGCATATGTTCATGACATGTTGATGCAGTGAGAGAGTAACTGTCAAGAGTGACACCTAGGTTTCGTACTGACTGTGTGAATTTAATGTTGGTGTTGCTGATATTTATTGTCAGAGGTAAAGGATGTGAATGAGAAAGTCTTTGTGTTGTCATCAGGATGGCTTCAGTTTTATCATCATTCATCTGCAGCTTGTTACATGTCATCCATGATTTTACATCGGAAATGCACCTCTCTACGCCTTGGATGGTAGCTTCAACTTCAGCTGTCTTCATACTTCATCAGTACATCAGGGTATGTTCTTTTCATTCAATGGCTAATTTTAAACAAACAGCATATCCAGTTCTGTAATTGTATCCTTCATCAGTAGTCCAGGGTCTATATAGTTTATTCCACCTATGATTTTAACAACCATCAAATCCAGATCTGTGACTGAATCACTCACCAGTAGATCAGAGTCTATACTGTGTTTATTTCACATTTGACTTTCAGCAGATCCAGATCCTTTATTGTACACATCATCAGTAGATCAGGGTCTATACAGTTTATTCCAATTATTATTTTAAAAAAAGCAAACAGAGATCTGTCATTATACTTCATCAGTAGATCAGGGTCTATATTTGTTTATTCCACATATGAGTTTAAACAAACATCAGACCCAGATCTGTCACTATATTCTTCATCAGTAGATCAGGGTCTATACAGTTTATTCCACATATGATTTTAAACAACCATCAGACCCATATCTGTCACTATATTCTTCATCAGTAGATCAGGGTCTATACAGTTTATTCCACATATGATTTTAAACAACCATCAGACCCAGATCTGTCACTATATTCTTCATCAGTAGATCAGGGTCTATACAGTTTATTCCACATATGATTTTAAACAACCATCAGACCCAGATCTGTCACTATATTCTTCATCAGTAGATCAGGGTCTATACAGTTTATTCCACATATGATTTTAAACAACCATCAGACCCATATCTGTCACTATATTCTTCATCAGTAGATCAGGGTCTATACAGTTTATTCCACATATGATTTTAAACAACCATCAGACCTAGATCTGTCACTATATTCTTCATCAGTAGATTAGGGTCTATATTATCAATTCCAGCACTGATTTTAAAGAAACAGCAGATCCAGATCTGTCATTGTATAGCAATATATAATATTCATTGTCTGTTATCAGCATCAAAGATGGGATAGCATATGTAAATATTTTATCTTCTCTGACACAATTTTGGCTTCTTTTGATTTAATGATGGCAAGGTTTGGACCACACTATAGCCAAAGTACTGAGAATGAACCAGGGGATTTTAGAGTACATAAAACATCAGATACTCTTGTGCCAACAGCTTGAGTAAGACCTCAGCTATAAATTGTTAGCCAATGTTTGTACAAATATGGACATTTATAATAATGCATGTACTTTAATGGCAAGTGCTAAGCATGTTATGCTTAGTCTAAAGTGAAACATGCCAACAATTACTTTAAAAAAACTACCAAGACTTACATCTAAGCAGATAAAAATATATGTGTGAGATATCCAGATTGTAAAATTGCTTTTGAACTGGATAATATATTGATACAACAGAATTTAAGGTGATAATTTTTAAAGATCTATGGCAATGCTACCTGTTGCGAACTGTTCATAATTAACAAAAATCTTGTCCAAACTGAACATGATTTGTTGTTTTTGTGTGTGTGCCTTCCTGTCTGTCTGTCTCTCTGTGTGCACCTGTGTTCATCTTTCTGGTTCTAGCCAACATTAATAAAAAATCTTCAAACAATTTTGGATCCCAAAGTTAACTGGAATCAGGCATGTCATTATACCTAATGTCTGTAGACGATAGTCAAATCAGCTTTAAAAAAATTCTAGATCATCTACTCTGCTTTTGAAAAATTCTAAATAAACAGTACACATCATCATTCTTTGACACATGATGCAACAATGTACACAGATATACTTTGCAAATGGAACCCAATGTTTTTTCACAAGTACTGTATACATATGGGAATATGTCAAATGTGATGTGTTAAAAAACAAAACAAAAAAATCTGCAATGTTTGCCATTTGGAAATACATAACTGCTGACCCATGAATGAACACCTTTATGCATACACCAAATATACTCACTCACAAGATTTATTTAACATCGGCATGATATAAAATAACAATTCAACATAAGCTCTAATGCGCTTTTACTTACAATGAGTCCATCTGCAAACAACATAGACCCTGATCTCTATAGCATTATGGATGGCAGATCTGGGTCTGTGCAGTTTGCAGTTGTATTTGACTTGTAAGCGACTACATATGGTATGTTCATGCAGTAGCGGTGTCAATAATTACAATGTTGATTCATCAATGTTTAGAGGATTAAAAAACCTACGAGCATCAGCACAACCATATGATTTTTAAGCCATTTTTAAAATCATAAGTTTACTGAATGCAACATGATAAAACAAGTTTTACATATATTCTAGGTATTATAAAAATCAAACTGAAAAGTGTATATTTTAAAACAAAACCAGCTAGAATGCTATCACCTCTGTAAGTTGTACCATTTATATACAAGCTACAATGCTATCAAAACTGTAACTTGAACCACTTAAATACAAGCTGTCTCATTTTTTCCTTAAATATCACCAAAGCAGTAAACTATATCTCCTGCAATTATTTTGTAAATTATTATTTACAAGTGTCGAATAATTATAGATAAAAATAATGCTATATCATAATCAAAGGTACCTAATATCTGCAAAATTTTAATAAATGTTCTCTGACCCCAAAATTTGCAGGCAAATAATTTTATTTGTTTTGGATTAATAGTGTATGAAAAATGTACGAAAAGTTACAGTGTATGATAAATTAGTCTATGAAAATCTACTGTGTATGACATATTACAGTATGAAAATTACTGTGTATGACATTCAATTTATGAAATATTACAGCATATGAAAATTACTATGCATGACAAATTACAATGTATGAAATATTAGTGTATGACTGTGTATGACATAGTGTATGAAAATTACTGCACATAACAAATTACAATGTATGAAATATTACAGTGCATGACAAATTATATTGCATGACAAATAATAAAGTTTATGAAAAATTAGAGTGTATAAAAGTCACAATGCTGAATTCCCTACCTTTTAAGTTAGCAATACTCGCCAACCAGTTTTCCTACTTTATACTGAAGCTGCTGACTCTGTTAATCCGACTACTCATTTACCACTTTCATTAAAATGACCAATTACTTGATTACAGCCTCTGTGATTGATTTTTGGTAAAACTGTATTGAAGCAATAGACCCAAAATTTTGAATATATGGCCATTTAATGCTTATCTAGTCTCATGATTTTGGATTCAAGACCATTTATTCACTCACTAGTCTCATGGTTTTGGACTCAAGGCCATTTATTCATTCACTAGTCTCATGATTTTGGACTCCGGGCCATTTATTCATTCACCAGTCTAATGATTTTGGACTCAAGGCCATTTATTCATTCACTAGTCTCATGGCTTCGGACTCACAGCAATTTATTCATTCACTAGTCTCATGATTTCAGACTCGTGGCCATTTACTGATATATCTAGCAACATATCCTTCATTTAAAATCAAAACAAACTGTACAGAATATCTGTTTACTCACTTTAATTGATAGGAAAGTAAGAGTCAAATTTAAGGAAAATGTTCTATTTTCAAAATTACTCTAATATATTTATTGAGATTTCTTTACAAATAAGATTCATGATCATCACTTTAATTGGTTTTAATTGGTATATAGGTCAAATAGATCAATTAATAAATGATACTGTGGCAAAATTAAACTAATTATTGGTCATGAAATTTTAACTAATTTCAACACATCCACTTCTGTCCTTCTGTAGCTATGTTAGAAGATGTGCACACAATTAATGTACACATTATATACAAACTTACATGAACCTACACACAAATATACATACTGGTATATGTTATACACACACTTACATGTACCTACACACAAATATGCATACTGGTATACATTATACACACACTTACATGTACCTACACACAAATATGCATACACATTATACAAACACTTACATGTACATAAACACAAATATGCATACACATTATACAAACACTTACATGTACATAAACACAAATATGCATGCACATTATACACACTTAAATGTATTAAAAACAAATATGCATACACATTATACACATTTACATGTACCTACACACAAAGATGCATACACATCATACACACTTACATGTACTTACACACAAATATGCATAGATATGCACAGATCATCACAATCACAAACCACCAGTTTTTTGGGGGGTGGGGGGAAAGATGGTAACTTAAAAGCACAATGTCAACAAAATAAGACCCAAAAAGCTAAAAGAAACCTGCCTATACACAACCCTTGAATATTTGTCCTGAATATAGAAGTCAAATCTGCAAATGAAATTAAGGAAAGGATTTTACTAATTTTGTCCTAAATCAGCAAATGTCTTCTCCATGCAAGATACTACAAGACAGATTTCAATAGAGGTGTACAACAAAACTTGAAAATGTTATGATTTGAAAAAAGGTAAATTTTCCCGGAAAAAAATTCCACACAATATGCAAGTTTCAAGATTATAGATAATCAAAGTAAGACTGTTTATCTCATAGTCTCTTTAATCAAAGACTTAAGGTTTATGCCTTAATCCTGAGTGCCAATGACAATAGTGGACTATCACAGCTGGACAATCTATTTTAATCTATTATGGGACAAAATCTGTTGTAAACTTAGGCCTTAAAAAGAGTGAGTAAATAACACAATAATCAGGATAATATAACAAAGATAATACAACAAATGCATTCTATTTGATATTATAATCTTCATTCTATTCATGTGACCAATTGGAACAACTTGAGCAAGTGTGACATGCATCATCAAAAGAAACATGCTAAACTATGTGAACTATGTGTATTTTATAACAAGTGAAATGTAGATCGTACATTACACAACCACCCCGTGTTTAACAGTCCTCTGTGTAGGAACTATTATGGATGACTCTGGAAGTTACTGACCAATAGATCTTTTGACAATATGAGGTCTTAAACTAAAGTCGCTGTGCAGAAACCTTTTTTCCCCCTCAGGTGTATCATGACCATGACAAGAGAATTCTTAAAGAACCCTGCATCTATTGGTTGCATTATTACCCTAAATGCAGAAATCCAAAGTCTGGTCAATGAACTTACTCTAGAATAAAAGTTATTCCGCAAGAACAAATTCTTAAAATCTTTGGGTCACAATGACCTTGACATTCTGACTCCCAAATCAAAAGACCTCTACCACACCTTAAGTGCAAATGCTCAATAAACTTTGGCCATGGTAGTGGTCAAGAACTAAATCTAAAGGTCATGCTATCCTGTACAATAATGATATCAGAACTACATGGATGCCAGGGTGAAACTTATCAGTGATTGGATACCTGACTTGTGTTAAGACTTCAACCTACAGTACATTCCACAATACCGGTAAACATCTTTCTTCATCAGAACCAAAATGTTGACAACCTGAATCTGTACCACAAAGACAAAAGTCATTCAAGAAAAAGGAACTTCTCAACTACTGAGGAATATTAACATATAGTGTATGCCTACATTTTCAGGCACCATAATGAAGCGTACTATCGTTACTGTGGTGAGAGTGGTCATTTGACACAGGAATGACATGGAAAATGAACCAAGTGCTACAGTTGCCATCTATTTGGACACATAAACTCTTTGCATCTGCGTATTATACATAACAGGAAGCTGGCAAAGAGGAGAATGACTATACTACATTTGTAAGAAATACTCTAAATCCAAATGTTGAGACAGTGACTATTAATTCAGAGGACAATACTGTATATACAAAAGTTTACAGATATTCAGGTTCTATACATGACATTATAGATGCTAATATATATGAACATTTAAATATGGAAACTAATTATAAATTTAGGAAGGAAACAATTTCTTTGAGTGCCCCTTGCATGATCACATACACGTAATTGACATGAAACTAAGTAAAATAGGTTTTAGCATAGGTGATTTGAATGTACTAGGTATAGCAGGAAAACTTACCAGATTAAGTTATGTTGTCTTCCAATGAGATATATATATATATATATATATATATATATATATATATATATATATATATATATATATATATATATATTAGGACTCAGCAAAACCAAATTAAATAATAACCACAGTGGTAATCTATTTCACTGTAAGGGCTTCAATAAACCATTAGGCAAGGAAGGAGAGATAGCAAAAAGAGATCTTGTCAACAGATCAGAGATGTAAATGCAAGGAGGTGAAATGGCATGGAGTCAAAAGAAATTGAGAGTATCTGGAATGACAACTTTTTGAAACAAATAAAATATGTTCTTGCACAGGAGAAAGAAACGTATATACCAGGTGATGTACTACCATTAAATAAGGACTCACTAAGTACTCAGATTAGAGTGGAACTGACTGAATCATTAGGTCTTTTCAATAAAGTCACATGGGTAACAGAAATATCATGCACTTTAATTGACCACATTTATACCAACCTAATAGACAATATGGCAAATGTTAAAGTACTGAATATTGGTGTTAGTAACCACTACCCAACTTTTCTCACAAGAAAGGCAAAATGCAAGACAAATAGGATCAATACACAAAACTATCACTTACAGATTGCTCAGATACTTTAATGAAAAGCAATTTCTTGATGACCTAAATAAAGTTCTATTAAATATAATCCAAAGTATTTATGATGTTGGTGAAGTTGGAGGGTTTGGACTGACTTATTTATGGATGTAGCCTTAAAGCATGCACAAATTATAGTATATCAGGTTAAGAATAAAATCCAACCTAATTGGCTGACAACTGAAATTTTTGATGCCATGAAATTATCAGACAAATTCAAGACTATGGGAAACCATGCACAATATCAAGTATGGAGAAATAAAATATTAAGTATGATTAACAAGCTTTAAAAACTTTATTATCAATCAATGCTTGAAAACAAAAAGAGAAACTCAATGTCTTTTTGGAAATATTTCGATGAACTCATTGGGGGAACACACAAATATCAAACCATTAAAATTCACCCAATTATGATAAATTACACTACTGTAAATGAAGACAGATATTGCAAATGTTTTCAATGATTTTTTTCAAATTTAAACTAACCAGGACAAGAAAACAACTTGAACGAACTAAAAAAAGTTCTGCATCATAAAAATCCCTAGCAAAGTAAGTTTCTCTATCCCACCTGTATCAAGGAACTTTACAAACTGTTACAAAATGTCTCATTGAACTTCATACCAAGAAAGCTGCAGGACTTGATTCATGACTCATAAAAACATCTGCCTCAGCTGTTATGTATACTGATATTATGTATATTAACATTCATAACTATAGTTTGTATGGGTTGTTTAGTTTATAATATTCTAAAGAATAAATTTCTTATCAATAAAGTCCACACTGTAAGACGAGTCATGTATCAAGTGCATCAATTCATTCATAAATTTCCAAGGTTGAGATGTACTATAGTGCAGGTAAACATCATATGACCTAACTTTAGAACATGAGTTCTCAAAGGCCATGCGGATCTAATTTATGATTAGTCGATGAGAGAACAGCTGATCTCTTTATTGACAGATTGAATCAAAAAAACAAGATAATTCATTCAAGTCTCATATTGCATTCTAACACATACTGGAATTCTATATAATAGAATTATTTCATAGAATTAGGATTCTTAGTAGTACTATCAGTCTTTGAAGAGTTATTTTGGGAGGATTGATTCATTTATTTAATTTCATCATTCATTGGAATTAAAAAACTCAAACGTTTAAAAACTATTTGGATATATAATAGCTGCATGGAATTACTGTGAATTCATGTAAAGACATTTTGGGATTATAACATATTGATTCTTCTGTATTGTTGATACATCATTACAATACAGGCTATCATTTGGGATACCTTTAGAACTCATTGAGATTGCCTGAAAGTTTTGGAATTGATAGAACATTTAGGACTTTAGGAATTCACCATAATGAAAGCTATTTTCACTTTTTCACTTTGTATTATATTTGCAATTACACAGAATCTGTTGGCTTTGCTGTTTCTTGTTAGTTGTTTAAAGACCATAGAATTGTAACAGCCATTTGAAATAGCATAACATTCTCTCTGCAAAATATGGAAAACTGCAAAAAGTAATGCCTATTTGCAGCTCAAGTTACCAACTTTGATAGAGACAAACTTTTCAAAACTAACTGATAAAGATGTCCATGACTTCTTCATGTCATATTTAACTAAACTGCCTTACAATTGGGCTTTAAACAGAATCATTCTTGTGAAACTGCCTTGATCTCTCTAACTGACAAATGACTACAAGCACTTGGTCAAGGTAGAAAATTAGGATTTGTATTTGTAGATTTCAGGAAAGCTTTTGACAGGATCGATCATGAATAATGGTTTACTTCATAATTAAATGAGAGAATACAAAATGTTTATTTAAATGATGATCTCTCTTTTGAACCTGCAACAATCAGATATAGAGTCCCACAAGGCTCAATTCTAAGTCCCTTTGTATTTATGTTATTTATTAATAACTACCAAATTTACTGGAGGACTCAATTTCAAATCTCCATGCAGACTACATAACATTATCAGACATTCAAACCACAAACCATGAACTGGAAATTTGTTTGTTGGATGCCCTAAACAATCTGGACAACTGGTGCACCCACTGAAAAAACTACATTACTTATCTCAACATGGTAAAAAGAACAAATCCTTAAAATGATGAACATTATTTAATGTGGAAAGATATACATTTGCAAATTATCAGCCATGATTGAATACTTGGTGTTTTTGTAAATAAACATATAAAATATATAAGCAGAGCACTATGTCAAGTTTATAGCTTCTCAGCAGGATAAGACATTTTTCCCAGAAGAGCGCAGGAAACTATGTTATAACAATACTTACAAACCTATTTAGACTACTGTAATACAGTATTGGGTAGTTCAAATGATATTTAGATTACTGTAATATAAGTATGGGGTAATTTCAAAGATACAACCCTATGTAGATTACTGTAATACAGTATGGGGTAATTCAAATGATAGAAACACAGCAAAGCTAGCACATCTTCAAAAAAGAGCATTCAGGCTAATATCAATACAAACAGAAAACAGGGAAAATTTAGAGGGCAAGTTGAAAATATTATCTATCAAAAACTGAATCCATCTGAGAAAAGTTAAGTTAATGTACATGATAGCCAACAACACTGTTCCTGTCCATTTACAGCCACTATTGTCCAGTACAGGCTAATAGGTAACACTCCCCATCAAAGATCCATGTCTACCAAACATTACCAAATTCCCCAACCAAATAAGGAATTATTTAAAAGAACTTTCCAATTACTTGGGAACTTTGCTCTGAGATTAGAAATGTCCCCTCTATTTCCTTCTTCCAATTCAATACATCCAGTAGCTAGAGATGTAGTTAAAACGAGAATGAAAACAATTGTAATTGTATTCTTGAACACCTCTGGCTGGAGGCTGGAATCCAGGCAGACAGAGGTGAGATGTCAGTGATCTGTACATTTTTCATTTCTGACCAGGTCAAATGCTTTTCTAAAATCTTACAGTCCATGTTGCACACCAGTAAGATTCCCTGAATCTATTTCCTGTTATCAAGAATTAGTAATGTTTCTTAAAACCATCTCATGGAAGTGGAACTACATAAAATGTGATTGATTTGTTGACAACATATTAAGTGTGGATAACGAGTAATAAAAATAGGAATAGACGAGTGCTCCAAGTAGTTTTCACAGTACTGGAAGAAATCAAATCAGCCTATAATACAAAAACATTCATCTTTCAGTCACAGTGACCTTGACTTCTGATCACAAATCAATAGCTTTTTTCTTACCCAACCTTCATGGCAGTCACAAACTCGGAAAGTATATGCTCAAGATTTTAAAGTGTTGTCTGGAAATCTTTTTTTCTTACATTCCTAGTGATTTTTGACCATAGACAGTATTTTGATCCGTAAATTGATAGGCTTATTCCTTACCACAGGTGCAAGCTATCTGTTGTTGTTGTTGTTGTTGTGGGGTTTAACGCTATTTTTCAGCACACGATAGGCTATACATGGCAGCCAGTATTAATGGTGGAGGAAGAAACCGGGAAATCCCAGGAAAGAATCACCAACCCACGAGAAGCTACTGGCAAGCTTTCTCACATATTCACATTCGCCGAATCCTAGACTCGAACCAACGCAGACAGAGGTGAGATGGCAGTGATCCTTAACAGAGAGCGCTTTAGACCACTTGGTCACTCGAGGTCCCCAAGCTATCTGTAATGTCAAATCTAAGTCTAGGAGGTAGAACTAATATTTACTGTGCAGAAACTATTTTATTCTCTTGGTTATAATGGCCCTTACCTTTGACTTTTCAACATCAAAAACAATGTTTCTATCTTAGCCCAAATGCAAGCTTTCCATACAGTCTGGTGAAGTTAATATGCAACAAAACTCAAGTTACCTTGCAGAAAAGCAAATTTTAAGGGATTAACATACAGACAGACAGGGTCATATCCAAAACGGCTGGCATATAACACAAAATTAATTATACATATTGATAATGATCTGACAAAGAAAACACTTCATAATTACAAAGTAAATTATTCCCAAATTTTACTTTAATCAGCTGTTTTACTTTTTAGTTCTGAAGACATTGGAAAAGGAAAAAAGGAAATAATAATTTTGTTTTCTGCGGGATACTGAGATTTTATTCCAAGAATAGTATGGACACATAGACTTGGCAAAGATAAGTACCTTTTATCTTCATTTACAAAAATAAAATCATCATTTGCACTATATTTTCTGTTAATTTATCCCAAGTTTGGATTAATCTGAATCAACAAAGATATTTTGAAGAAGAAAAAAAAACAGTAGATACTGAAGCAGACAAATTGGAAGTAACTACAAGCTTAACAATATGATTCTGATCATGGGTTATTTGTTGAACTGTCTGCAACAATGATGAAAAACCAGTGTATTGTGGAGGAATCTGTTCTTATGGTCAAGCATGCTTTAATGGGTTTATGTAAATGTGAATGAACAAAAAATGGATCTGGAAATAAGATTTTTTAAAAGAATAGTAACTGAAATGAGGGAAATAAATCATTTTGTTTGATGCGACTGCACTATTTTGTTCAGTCCCAGAATGTGGACATGCTCTCCTCCTTGATGGAACTGTTTTATGATTAATAATAAATGAAATCAAATACAGCATCAACATTAACTGCATTTACAAAATTGAAATAAACTTTCCCTCAGATTAAATAAATTCAACATGATATGGTGGGGGAAGGGTGAACAATATATATGGTATATCAACATAACAAGTTTGCTTATAAATACATTCATTAAAAAAATGGAAGAAAAAAACATTTTTACTCAACAAAATACATGATCATTTCAAGTTCAATGCATAAAACATACGAGAACAACCCATAATTTGTCACCATATTCTTTGTGTCACACTAGAGTTGGCTAAGTAACTTATACCTTTACCCTCATTCTTGACACAATCCAAGAAAAAGGAAAGAATTCTTACACTAGATTTTGAAATAGGTAATTAAGTAACCATAGATGATGTACTGTCTCCTGTACAATAACAATGTCATGCAAGGTCACTCTTAACAATGGCAGACACCATTTTCTTTCCTTGTTTTTTTAAAGAAAAGACATAAATCTGAATGGAAATAAAAGCTATCTATAGCAGTCATGAGTTTTTCTCTTTTGTCTTCCATTTTTTGAGGAGTGGGAGGGATGCAATTGACCTACCTTTGTCTTTGCCTGACATGACCCCCTCCTCCTGCTCTGTTTGCGGACAAGTTTCAATCTCTCCTCCTCATCTTCTGTAGTAAAATCCATTGGTTGGTCATTATCTGGAATAACTTGTAGGGTGACACTTCCCACTGACCTGCGTCTGGGACGCAATTTATTAAGATCAAATCCAAGTAAATGATTCATGTTGATGAAAATATTTATATTCTGCACTTCAGGTATCCAAACTCCAGTATGAATAATCACACAAACAGAAAGTTTCACCTTGTTTTAAAAAATTAGAGGTCTAAAATTGCTTATTGATTGGCAAGTACATATGCCAATCCAATACAACAAGTTCTCAAGACAAAGCCAGAACACCACTGAGAATATGTATCCAGTAGGAATTCAAGCAGTAATAACACATTTGCTTCACCTTTGTAATATGAATGCAGTTCCTCTTAAACACAGAAGGATGAATTCTTGAAAGTGATCCAATAAGGTCTTCCAGATATACACTAAATGTCTGATAAATGCCAGATATTCTTTACATCAGTTGAACCCTCTTCCAGTAAATGGCAGAAAATAAGAATGTATTTATGGCACAGAGCTAATGATTGGGATACAGACCTGTAATTGCCTCAAAATAAGTGTCTAACAAATTCAAATTTGTTATCTATCTCTCAAGCCAGTAATTTAACTCTACACTGTCAACATGTCAATATCAAAGTTCTCTCTTCAACAGTTAGTTACAAGGCTTTATTGTGTAATGTCATGTCAATTATATTACCATGTCAATTTCAGAATTATGTCTAATGTCCAATATACACTTCTGTCAATTATAAATAAGAATATCACCTTTCCAGCAGGTTTCAATGAGATCTTGCAGATTTTAATTTCATTCACCCTCATGAACATCAATTACAAATTTGCATAAACATAAGTTTATTCATCTTCTTTAAACATGTTTCCTCTGTGCCAAGAAATTTTATGATGCTTGTAAGAGAATTTCACTTCATGTAACTGACAGAGAGTTCTGTTATTCACAGCATTGTTAATCCATCATCAACATCAAATTTCTGAAGTCTTTGATATAATTTATCTTTTCTTTATCCACCACCAAATTGGAAACAGTTATGTAATTTAGAGATTTTAACCACTGGAGCTTCACCATCAATGTAAGGATCATTAACCTCAAAAGAACTGTTATCCTTTAATCTCCAACACTGAAATAGAACAAAGGCCCTTTACAATTGTGTTGGCATAGACACTATACTACCTAGTTATTGTGACTCTCCAAATATTGTTAGAAAAAGAATTGAATTTTCATGTTGTTAAATGTACAAATTTTAAAAAAAGCCTACTGGAATCAGATTTGAACCAGGAACCCAAATAACTCAAGCAAGACACTCAGTAAACTGAAACCGCCAAACAGGCACATTTTGTTTCGGCCTTGAACCTGGAATCAAAACAACTCAAGACTGATGCTTTACACACTGCCATCTCACCTCTGTCTGCATGGGTTCAAGTCTCGGGCTCGGCTAACATGGCTATAGGTTCAAGTCTTGGGCTTGGCTGATATGGCTATGTGAGAAAGCTTGCCAGTAGCTTCCCATAGATCAGTGGTTCTTCCCAGGCTTTTCCTGGGTTCTTCCTCCACCAAAGATACTGTCCACCATGTACAGCCTATCATGTGTAAAAAATGGCATTATGCCCACAACAACAGAGCCAATCATCGAGTTAATATGACTATGAACGTCAGGTAAGTGTGTCTTTCTCTTCCTCTTTTCAAGTGGTACACATCTTCAATGACAATCCCCCAGTTTTTAATTTTGAGTCATCACAGTCACTACTACATGCTTACCAGCAGAAGTTGGCCCAGAATTGGTAATCACAGCAGATAAACCATATTATGGTGTATAATTGCTAATAAGTCCAATTGCAAACTGCACAGACCCAGATCTGCAGTCGCATAATGCGATGGCAGATCTGGGTCTGTCTTGTTTGTTAGGGGTAATCAGTAGAAATAAACAACATAGACTCTGATCTACAAGCACGTTACGCTACAACAAATCAGGATCTTTGCTGTTTGCAGTTTGACTCGACTTATAAGCAAGTATATACAGTATGTACCATAATCACAGAATGTAATCAAGATACTGTGCTTGAAAACATGCAATTAAAGTATTATATAAACATCTATAACTCAACATAGTCTAATGCTATGTCATCAATAATTTGTGGAAACATGTACTGAACCTATTAGGTTTCAAAAAATTAATGATGTTCAATTATTATAAATTTCAGTAACTGTAAAAGACAATATTTCACAAAAGGCCTGCTGTTAATATGGCAATATATTTCTTTAAAGCCATCATAAAATGTTGAACAGTTCAATATTTCAAGGCATATTAACACAAGACTACTGTAAACAGCAAATGATTACTGACTCGTGTTTAAAAGTCCTCAATGTCTCCAATGGTAGAGCATGCCTGATTCGGGAGATTATTTTGTCAAAGGGTCTCAGTGATCTTGAACCTTGGTTAAGGTATGCAATCTTCAACCAACAATACTGTAGCTAAGCCATTTTTTTTTAACAGACTTATTATGATTATGACATTTTACCATTAGACCCCCAAATATATAGGTTTCTTTTGTATCCTAAATGCAAGCCATCCACAAAATTTGATCAATGAACTTTACTGCAGAATAAATTTATTCTATAAAAATCATTTTTCTTTGAGTCACAATGACCTTGACCTTTGACCTTGCATTCATCTCATATCAATAGGCCTCTTTCTTACCTTAAGCACAAGTGATGAACAAATTTTAGTCAAGCTATGTGATCTAGACCTAGAGTTATAAATATTTTCCAAAGAAAACCTTGATCTTGACCCTCAACCATCTGGCCCTAAAATCAATAGACTTGTTTCATACACAAAGTGAAAGCTATTCACAAGCTTTGATGAAGGTATATGGTCAAAAACTGCTTTTGCAGAAACCCTTTGCAATTTTTCAGCCAGTGACCTTCACCTTTGTGCCAAAATTTAATAGGCTTTCCCCTTACTCACAGTATAAGCCAGCCATCAAATCTGGTCCTGATTTTTTTATGCAGAACTAATGTTAATAGGTGAAAGACATTTTTCTTCTTTCTGGTACAGTAACCTTGACTTTTGATCTTTTGACCTCAAAATCAACAGGTTTTCCTTACCCCAAGAGCAAACCATTCACAATGTAAAGGCAAAAACTAAAGCCAATGTGCAGAAACAAAAAGGGCAACAGAAAAATGATGGACATCATGACAACATTCACTGTCTCTACTGGACTGTTTAAAATGAACTTCGCAACTTCATTCTATTGCAATTATATGGCATAGCTATAATCTTGGCAACTTCATAAAAGATGTAATTACATGATGGAGCAATAAACCATGTTGGAAAAATCAATTTAATCAACAACTGCAATGATATATATACATGGTGGCCAATCAACAAAACGTATTATGTCCTATCTCTTAACCTTTTGATCATAATTAGGAATTTATTTGATACAACATTACCACAATATGTGGAATGTTAATTGTTTAATTGATTCATTCAAAGAATCAATCTACATTAATGAATTAAAATCAGACAGGAAAATTCAATACTGCCTGATCAAAAACTTGTCTGATCTCAAAACAGAATCTCTATCTAAATTTATTAAATATGTAGTTGATTTTTGTTTGTTTTTACATCACTTTGCCCTGACACTTCAGGTTTTATTAACCAGTACTGCATATATTCACTTTTAAGAGGAGTCCAGCTGCAAACTATACAGACCCAGGTCTGACATCACATAATGTGCCAGCAGATCTGGATGTGTGCAGTTTTTTAGGAGTAATCAGTAAACAAAATAGACCCTGATCTGCAGGAGCATTATGCTATGGCAGACCAGGATCTATGTTATACGCAGTTGGACTTGACTTCTAGGCAAATATAACAGTATCAAAATATACTGAATATTTCTGACTGATTTTTCTCAATGGATAGGAAGGTGACTTTATGTAGTATCAAGTAAACATATTACACTGGTCCCTCAACATAAACATCATATTACACTGGTCCCTCAACATAAGGCTCTCACTATAAGACTACTCCATATAACACTGTCCCTCATATAACATGGATATAGTCATGGATCCTACTATACTGGGTGAACTGAATCTTGCTGTATTGTCTATACATTTTTGTGTACATTTGATCAATTTCTTTCAGGTATACCCATAAATAAAGGTAAAAACAAAAATACAATAACAACACTTTATATGCCTACCCCATGTTTAATAGTCCTCTATGCAGACAACATAAATTTTGTGAATAAAATATTTTCTCTTCGTTCAGTCATAATGAACCTGACCTATGACCCTCTGACCCATCCCAAAATTGATAGGCTTCCTCCTTACCACACTTTCAATCCATTCACAAATGTAGATGGTGGACAGCTTGAGGTATTTTGTGGAAAGTACTTTCTTCCTTCACTGAACTTGAACTCTGAACCCAAATTGTCACTAACCTTGACCTTTGATCTTCTACACCCAAAATCTGAGACCACCTTACATTGAGTATACTGGCTGCTTTATAGTAAGAACACTTTATAATGAGTATACCAACTGCTTTATAGTGAAACCACCTTATAATGAATTAAATAAATAACATAATTTTGCTACTACTTCATGATCCATGACCATATTCACCTTATAATGGGAACCATATTATAATGACATGCCTTATAGTGAGGAAGTGCTGTATCATATAGCCTTGCTTACAATGAACAGAGTAAAAGGTAGCCTTGCTTTTATCTCTCTACACCTGCATGACTCACTTCAACAGTATTACGATGACTACTGTATGCTGATAGATACTGAATTTTGAGCTACTGTATGACTACTGCATGCTGACGAATACAATTTTGAGCTATTGTATGACTACTGCATGCTGATGGATACAATTTTGAGCTATTTTATGACTAATATATGCTGATGGATACAATTCAAATCTATTGTATAACTACTGTATGCTGATGGATACAATTCTAAGCTACTGTATGACTACTGAATGCTGGCGACTACAATTCCAAACTACTGTGCTTTAAGCTGACACAGTCCTGATTACAAGTTTTCCTTAAAATTTCTAAACTAGTAGATATAAATGATTACATGTGATGTCATTATTAATTGGAAACTTGTCAACACTCTATACACCTTTATACCTAGCTTTTCTAACCATACCAAAAAATGTTCAATTTACAAAATGTTAAAGTAACTCCAAAATGAAAGGTAATCCATCAAACCAGAATATTGCTCAACCCAAAGTAAGACATTTGAGTTAACTTCTGAAACACACAAATTTAAATCCACACTAGCAAAATTATTCAGTTGAGAGACTGTTATACTATAAAGTCTTGAACACAACACTTCCTTACTATAAGACCCTTCATTATAAAACTATTCCTGTTAAAAGGCGAGTAACGGTATGTTCACTGACCCCACTTCATTAAGTGGTAGTAAAAATGTATGTATACTTCATTATAAGACAGTCTCACTATAAGGCAGTATACTCTATGGCTCCCAGGGGTAGCATTATAATGAGGTAATACTGTCACATGTACTTCATTATAATGCTTTCTTGCTATAAGGCAATATACTCAATGGGATAGTAATATCAAGAGGGAGTACTCATTATGTACTTAATTATAAGACAGTCTCACTGTAAGGTAATATATTCTATGGCTCCCATGTCTAGCATTATAATGAGAAAGTATTGCATCATGTACATGATTATAAGGTGATTACACTATAAGGCAATATATAGGGAGGAATGTAGCTAACATCAGTTCCCGAGTGTCAACAGAAAAGCAAAAATGATGTATAAAATATCTAACAGGTCAGTTCCTGAGTGACTAATTTTATCTTTTTAATCAACCACAGCTGGGTAATACATATATTTCTAATCAGTGGTCCAATATTTCACACAACTACAAACTGCCAAAACCCCAAAAAGAACTCTTTAAAAAGGGCTTTTGGTGTGCAGGTGCTGTCGCATGGAAATAACATTCCAAAGAAAATTAAACAGACTTTAAGTATACATGTGCCCTTGTATGGAAATAACATTACAAAGAAAATCAAACAGGCTTTCAGTATAGAGGTGCCCTTGTATGGAATAACATTGCAAAGGAAATTAAACAGACTATCAGTATACAGGTACCCTTGTATGGAATTACATTGCAAAGGAAATTAAAAAGACTTTCAGTATAAAGGTGCCCTTGTATGGAATAACACTGCAAAGGAAACTGAACAGACTTTCAGTATACAGGTGCCCTTGTATGGAATAACACTGCAAATGAAATTAAACAGACTTTCAGTATAGAGGTGCCCTTGTATGGAATAACATTGCAAGGGATATTAAACTGACTTTCTGCATACAGGTGCCCTTGCATGGAATAACACTGCAAGGGATATTAAACAGACTTTCGGTGTACAGGTGCCCTTGCACGGAATGACATTGCAAGGGATATTAAACAAGCTCAAAATGCACAATTGTTTCATGAAAGAATTATTGCTTGTATGAAATAAAACAGAGAATTATTTATTATCCACCACTTCATGCAGACATTTCCATGTAAATCTGTACATAAACTGTCACATGATTGTATATTGTATTATCGATTAAAGTATGTAGACACAGGTGAAAATGTGTGTTGTGTATATTTGTTGTTATGTGCATAGTTCAGGTATGAATGTGATATATATATATATATATATATATATATATATATATATAAACACATCAATGTACCTGGTATTTCATATCTGAATGAACTGTTTTTGAAAATAGGTAAAAAGTTTTTTACTAAAATGTTCATTATATTTAGGCCTGAAACTAGCCTACTGCAATGCTATCTTTGCATTTCATGAAATAGATGAATTTTTCAAATTTTCACTTTTTGCAAATCAATGTGATAAATGTTTCTGTGTAATTTTAATTTGAATTTTAGTGGTTCTCACAATAGCTATGTTAAGGAATGTATGATCTCAAGTGTTCTTAGAAGCTTTTGTGGTTTAATGGTTAGCATGCCAGACTCGTAAATGAAAGAGTGCAGGTCCGAATCCTACCATCGGATCAGTCCAGGTCAACTAAAGTTGTGTGTCCTTACACAAGGCATTTGACCCCAATTGCCTTAGCAGCATATAACCAAACTGTGTTGCTATGCTGTAAAACACTAAACCAATCAAATGCTCTTTGTTGATTTATGTGTTGAATTGAATGGATGTTGCATTGTACTGTTGTTTTAATGTGCAAAAGCACTACGGATTGAGGTTCTATCATTGATCAATGTCATGTAAACAATGTAGCACTGAATATAGTGTTGAAATAATCTTTACCAACATAAATTTGAACCCATTTTTCTCCAAACGTTGAACTACTGACAAAAAACATACAACATGGGTAATCATAGTTTTTTCAATCACAAGACACTTTAATATTAAAATGCTGTGATCTTTATGTAAATTATTGCTTCGTTCAGAAATGGAGATAATGTTGCTTAATGAATTATTTAATATGCAACCTATGATATGTTTAAGTTAATGATCATAAAGTGACATTACAGGTAAAAGAAGTAATGAATATGTCTTGTGCAAAATCAGATTAGCCAATGCCATCGGATAGGTCTAAAAGAATGTTTGCACTAAAACTGAAGACAAAGACAAAATTGAAAATCTGTGGAACCAGATGCAGCCAACAGTTTTGGAAAGTCAGAGTAACTGAAATTAGTCATGAAGTTAACACTAAAAGGGATTAGTAGTGAGTAATTAAGACTTCATTACAGAGACCAATACATGTACCTAAACAGGCAAAGTGCAATTCTATTGTAAGATAAACTTACTTCCATGACTTTTATTATTATTATTTTTCTGATTTAAAATCAAGTTTTTTACATACTGAAAAAGTCACAGAGAATGACCATTTTGACTTAATATTAGTTCCCATTCCAGATAAACTAAATTAAACTTTCATATTTCAGATGTTCACAGTAACAGAAACTTATCTTAATAGTGTGTTATATTTCATGGAAACTTCTTAATAGTGTGTTATATTTCATGGAAACATCTTAATAGTGTGTTATATTTCATGGAAACATCTTAACAGTGTGTTCTATTTCATGGAAACAGCTTAATTATATTATTTACATTAAAATGATTCAAGTAATGGATCACAAATGTTCAAAGCAGATTAGCATAAAATGATTCAAGTAAGGGATCACAGATGTAAAAAGCTCAATAATTTAAAATGGTTCAAGTAAGGGATCACACATGTTAATTCAAGATCAATGTAAAAACCAGTTTACAAGTCTGTCCAGTATAGACTGAGTCATGTAAACTTGCATTTAATAAAGATGTTTCTTTAATATGCAAGAAATATTCTGGCTTTCTTTGAATTCCTTGATTTAAACATTAAGCTATTTTGGAATGACTAAATGACAATATTATTTTAATACAATTTCTAAAGCACATTTAATAACAGTGATAGTATTAGTTTTTCCTTCACTATTTCAGTTCAAACCAAAGTGAAATATTACATTTTGATTCTTTCAGACATGCTTTTTATGCTATGCTAAGAGTTTCTGTTGTCAAACTGTTTGAATGTCAACTCTTCAATCAATTTTAGATGTTTTCCTTTTCTTTGCATGGCTTTAATCATACAGATGTAAAAATTAGACAGGATGTTGTGTTTCATTTTTATAGCATTTCAAATGAGCTCAAAGCATATTTGTTCAATCACTGTAATATGACATTGGACAGTTAACAGGTGGGGTGCATATATTCCAATCAGGCCAGACAAAGGGCAGGCAGGAGGTAACATGCATTTTTTACACTAATTATGTATCTGTCTGCCTTCAGCCAATGAATAATACTAAACATATTTCACACTGATTATGAAATCCTTTTGGACTTTTATATTCTGATGAACAACAATTCATTTTAAGATAATAAAACATTTAGATGAGAATGGTAATTGTTTTCATATTCTGCACCCTTTATTTGCAACCTGCTTTTGAGAATAACTGATAAGCTTGATAAAATTCCAACGCAATCTTACTCCAATGGGGCAGCTATTTGTGTACAATGTTTTTTGATTCCACCCATGCATCTGGCATTGTTACAAATCCATTACACTCTTTCCTGGTGGACAACATATTCATCAGACCATACAACTCTTTAAAACATGGCTCCTGACACCTATGTCTTTTGATTCTTGGTCATTAAATATATTATACACACCTCTACAACAAGACAGAACAGGATCTGTTATTTTTATCCTTGTTAAATAATGACATCATACTGGATTATAAATAAACACATAACCTGACTGCATAAAATTCAGTTTAACCTGAACAATGCAATGAAAACAGATGACCAAGTGCACTGACTCTATAAAGTTTTATTCCTCTAACAACCAGCACAGTGCAAAATGCAGCACCAATACAGCAGGTGTTCAAAATCCACCACTGTCTGTAAAATGTCATTGTATTATTTATGAAACAAACATCATCATCATCATCATCACCATCATCATTATTAGGCTTTAGAAACAAATGATTGAAGAATATGTCCTAGAAAGGTTGGTATTATAAAACAGATTAAAACACCAAGCATTTTTAATTTAAATCTTTGATATCATTAATTACTTAATTAATAAAGATATTTTCAAAACGATGTATACATATAAATTTGAGCAAGTATAACATCAAGACTACTATCAAAACTTCAGTTAGCATTTCCTCTAAAAGTTTTGCATTTTTTGTTACACATATTATTATTTTTAATTTCTTTTCCAATGTAAAAGTGGGACCTTCTGACATCAATGAAACAGTCTTAAGGTAATAATAAGGTAATGGTGACTACTAAAAATTTTTCTTTCTTATTGTAAGAATCTTTTGTAAATATTGTTATGCAGTAATCTAAAATTTCTATCGACTCAAGTTTACAAAAGGAAACCAAATTTGGAGAGAAAAAAAAGTATTGATGGCAGCCAAAAGTTAACTACACTCCAGATACTTGAAGCAAAATACTTACTTCAAATTACTGGTAAAGTAAAAAAAACAAAAAAAAAACAACCTGAGAGTGGTGTTTGTTATTTCGAAATAATATTTTGGCAAGATCAAGATGTAATATGAATTAAATAAATTGGACATTCCTGTGGTACCATCTAGTTAGGAAATAATAGTGAAGACCATTATAAAAAAAGAAATTCTCCTTTCAATAAACAAACGGTGCAACATTAATTACCTTAAAACAGAGAAATACTGAAGTTACAGAACCATCATAACTGCTGCTCCAAGCACAAGAACATTTTGGTCAGGACAAAGCAACTAAGAACTGTAAGGTGTGTGAAGTGTGATTAATCCCTCTGTTATGGACATGTTTTCCAATTACTGAACACTTTCAATCATCAATTCTCTTAAGCCAAGAGAGAGGTACAGCACTTTCCACTGTATACAGCAACCCTCACCTTTACATACCGTTGTAAAGAAGGTAGATGCTCATGTTACAAGTAATTACTATCAAACTGTAGTCTGCATCAGAAGTGCACATCAAATATGCTTTGTTGATATAAATAAAGGGCATATGCACACTTTTTCTTCTTGCATTAAGAAACTAACTAATTCACACTGACAACAAAGAAATCTTATGTATTCCTCATCAAAGTTCCTATTTCACAGCTGGAAATTGATGTGGTAGTCTTCATTACATCCATGTTAAAAATAAAACTCAAATGCCTTTTTGAATTCCACTTGATTAGTGTCAGGAAAATGTACATCCCACCCAGCATGTGTTTTTGTAAAGACCAATAAATACAAGGCAAGGCAACATTTACACATCATCAATTCATGACAAACATTTTAAACATTCAATGATGACCTGTAAAAAATCTAAAACATAACCCATAAACTTTCAGCAATCTGGGAAACTATGGCACAATCAAATCCCAAGTGAACCCTTGCACACATTATATCCCTCAGTGCAATGCATGGTCACAATATAAGCACAGCTATAGAGTGGAATTCATCTGGTTTGTTATGCTCCACTTTTCAACATCTCTTGAAACTGCCACTTGGCCTAGATATCTATACATAGAACATCTTCAACTGTGCAATATATCTCAGAATGCAGCAAACAACAACTTGTGTTTAATAGCTATATACATATATTTTGCAACACCGACTTTTATAGTCTCATCAAATGCAACAAATACCATATTGAACATAATATGTGCACATGCCTGACTACATGAGGGGGTATTCTTTATTCTAATTGGGCAAAATGTGCATAAAATATTCATTTTAAGTGTGGGTGTCTCAATTCTACTTTCATATTTGAGGGAGAAAAGCAGCTACTAAAATCCACCCAAATCATCCCAATTTTCTCGTATCCTACTATGTATTATGTATGCCTCTTCATTCCCACTTATATTGGCAGGATAATTTATATTTAAAAAAAACAACAGATCTCACATGTGTTCAATTGGAATAAACAATACCCCCACCCACAATGCTGAAATGTCAAAATAAACAAAGGGAGCTGACTCTTTCAATTTACACATATTTACATAAGAGAGGTCACTATTTACGACATTATTGACGTACATTTAATACAGTTAGCTTTATATGCAACCTCATGAAACTGTCCCTAAATAGTATATTCTTAAGCGCATGGAGCAAGTACACCAAATACAGTACATATAATACCAGCAAACAGTCAGTCATTGTGAAAGATAAATAGATTTATATGCTGGAGGCATTTTAATTATCAATTAACCAGTAACAAAGCATATTTTATACAGGTTTTTTGGGGGGGGTGAGGGTTTGCTACTTTTTAAAATCTTTTACATTTTTTGAACTTCATATTGTTATTTAGATCTATATTTTTTTTATTACAGATTTTAAGGGACATTTTTAAACACATTACATAGCTTCAAGATGGTTGTGTGTGTGTGATTTGGATTTTTAACGTAGCTTTAACAATTTTTCAGTCATATTGCTACGATGTCTGCAGTGTGGCAGTTATTAGTGATGTCTAGTACTGGGCCATCATGCTGCAGACATGTAGCATGATGTCCCACCCAGTCACATTATATCCTGACACCAGGCTGACCAGTCCTAACACTAACCATTTAATGCTGAGCGCCAAGCAAGGCAGCTGTTAGTACCATGTTTGCAAGTCTTTGGTATGACTTGGCCAGGAATCAAACCCATGACCTCCCGCATCCAAGGCGGATGCTCTAACCACTAGGCCACCAAAGCAGTTAGATAGTTGGTTGTACTTTTAATCAGAGTAAACATTATACTGTGGCCTTTTGACCTTGGAAGGTGTAGAAGAAATCTAGTTGACAAAATTGATAGGATTTGAGTTCAGGTCATGAGTTTCCCCTTCAAAAAAAACTTTTGACCTAATTTCTGATTAGTTAGCTGCTAAAGGACTTCACCTTGTTGATAAGTTTGAATGATCTGGAAATGAGCATTCAGCCCTCATTCTGGTTTTGAATTGCATCTTAGTTTTTTATGTAAGGAATGTTTACCTGAGAATTAGTTATTTCTATCTGAAACATCAGTCTTTGTTAGTGGAGTCGTTTAGTTCAGAGGATGTAATTTATTCACTTCAATTATTCACTGGAATTAAAAAGGCTCATAAAGTTCAGGATTAAGTAGCCGTGTTGGAACTACTGTGAATTCATTTAAAGACGTTTTAAATTATATCACTGTGATACATCAAGACTATTAGCACATCAAACTATTCCAGAATATTAGCACATCAGGACAATAGCCTGCATTTATATTTATAACACTAGTGGAACTCATTTGGAATAACCTATACTTTTGGACTTGTGATAGAACTTTTAGGACTACTTAGGATTTCATTCACCATACTGCGAGTTATTTTTATTTTTTGCTTTGTATTTTAGGAAAATAAATTATCTGTTGAATGTTACAAAACTTGTTGGTTTTCACTCTTTTCTGTTACTCAGTTTAAGACCACAGAGTCATAACAATAGCCAGCATTGTGCTAACATGCCATAAAACCACATGTATGCATGCATCCATGCAACCATCTATCCTAAATCTGCTGTAATGCAGTAGTTGTGGTCCAAACTGGCCAACTATGTTATGAACCAAACCACTGTACAATGAGAATGGCAGATAATTCAATGAACGTAAGAGTGTCAGGAAGGCGAGAGGAATACAGAAAATGCCAGTCAAATATATAGTAATAATTTTTACTACCTGCCAGTTTATTTAATAATCTAGATTAATTGCTGTGTAGGAACTTTAAAATTACTTTTATCTGTTTGTCAGCTGATGTTCAGAGTAGTGTAGAGAAATATTGGACATCTAAGACAAATACTCAGGTGCCATAATGCAACTAAGTTTTATTCAAATTCATCCTATAATGAAGTGTGTTATAATGGGATTCCATGCATGTATATATTCCTATACTTTATTTTGTTGGAATATCATGCTGATTGATAAAACCCCATACTGACAGGAGAATGTGAAGACACCAGAGATTTGAATCCATTTCCTATCCACCTACACTGACAGGAGACAAGAGATTTTTAATGTATTTCTTAAGAACCCACATCAACAGGAGACAAGAGATTTTTAATGTACAGTAAAACCTGTCATGAGAGACCGCCCCTCCTGCCAACAAAAAGCGGTCTCTCAAGACAGGTGGTCTCTCATAGCAGGCTTGTACATAAAGACCAGTTTCCAAGGTCCAGTTTCAGAACAATTTCAAGAAAAATAACCACAATCACTGTTCATATATTCTATTCTTTATTAATATTTCTTGCTAAAATATTGCATGCATTCATCTAAAAACAAAATTATATAGCAATAAAGATATACTTCTGTCATTAAACATGAAATCACATTTACATCTGAAGATCACATATTTTTTTACATATGAAATTGTTTCTGAATTACTTCTGTCTCTTTATAACAACCCAAATTTGTTTTACGGACATTTAAACCGCTTTTTTGCGAGTGGTCTGCTCTTTTTCACTTCTTTCAGTTACAATAATTATTTTCTCCAGCCTTAAAATTTGTCTCTTTTTAGTTGGAGGTTCGTCCATTGTCATTAAGGTTCTGGGTGTTAAAATTATTAGTGCTCAGTTGTAATATCGAACGTAAAGACGGTTTTGACTAGGCTTTGGGAAAATATGACAAATCTATACATGTGCATTGCATATCTAACAATTAATGAAATAAAAAGAAAGAATTATCTCATCCAGAAACAGAACCATTTACTCAGAGACAAAAGTAAATGGCTTCATTCAAAAATGACATTCTAGGATTAACTCTTTAAGCTAAGTGTGTAACCCGGTCGCACCAACTTGAATAGAGGACAGCTTTGTGATTGGGCTGTAATCACTTAACATCGGGGGGAAAAAACAACAAACATCACAAGTCTTGAACACTATCAATCGAATCCCACAAACGATTCTCTCTTGCTGGTTTAATACACAATGACCTTATTCACCCCTGGCAATACGGATTAACTCTAAAGACAAACAATATACACGACCACTACGTCAACTTTGACACCATAACGGCAATTCGTGACATGTACATTAGCCTGGTTTACGGACTGTAGCATCCATCACCGGTAGCAACAATCCTTTTTCTTAAATATTCCTTTTATGCTTGTTTTTGATCAGAACAATCGTTACTAATCAAGCGGTCATTGTAACAATTGATTACATATAGGTCAGTGGTGTCCGTCTGTTCTCGCAATACGGTCGTTCACATGGATGTCGGGTCCTGCAATTAAGGCTGGGAAGCAGGCTAAGTGTGGGAATAATTAGTCTGGTTCCCTGCTTTGTATGCTCCCTGCGTTGCTCACACCTATACGAATAGCGGAGAACAACGCAGGGAGCATACTAAGCAGGGAACCAGACTAGGAAATAATCTACATATACTTCAGTCTGGTTTACGACAGAAACTATAAAACACTATAAGCATAGCTAATATATTCACACATGGTAGCCAGCCTATTTTTTAAATATTTTTTGTTTTTATTTAGAATGGTATGAGCGGTCGTTCTTACAGGGATTAAATAGAGGTCGGTGGAGTTTATCCTCGTTTTTGAGATGCGGTCATTTATAGCAGTGTTGAAATGCATATTTTGCCAAGACATCGCGGTCGCTGGTCGTGCTCAGCAGGTGGTTGCTCATAACAGAGCGTTTATATAATAAAATCGATCCGTGCATTACGATTGTAGTCGGAAATGACAGGTGGTCACTCATAGCAGAGGTCGCTCATGACAGTTTTTACTGTATTTCCTGTCCACCCACATCGACAGGAGACTAGATATTTTTAATGTATTTTCTATCCACCCACATCGACAGAAAGACATGAAATTTTTAATGTATTTCCTATCCACCTACATTGACAGAAGACAAGAAATTTTTAATGTATTTCTTATCAAACCACAATGGCGGGAGAAGTAACAGACACCAGAGATTTTAATATATTTCCTATCAACCCATATTGATGGTATAATGTAATGGATAGCAGAGTGTTTAACTATTCCTATCAAACAACAATGGCACGATAATTAACAGATACAAGAGATTTTAATATATTTCCTATCAAAGCATTACTGATACAATCGTAATATGTTACAGAACAGTCATGTAAAAAAAAAAAAACCACATGCTGAATACTTTCTCCCTTTTGTTTCACTACAATGCAATGGATGTAACACTGGATATGTTCTACCCTAATGACTTACATATGTAAGGAAACTTAATATTTTTTTAAAAAACTTCTAACTTATTTACATTTTAAAATTTATGACACATTACATGTACGAAAACAGTTTCTGATAAAATCCCCAACAACTGACTAGATAAACAATAGTCTGCATAAATTCGCTCTGCTTCAATAACTTACAGTGTAGCATTACACTAAAACATAGAGCACCTAAACAAATTCAACTGGTTAACCATCCTATTTTGAATACAAGAATCTATATCCATTAATGAATTACACACAGTGTAAACACAAATCTGATGTGGGATCCATCCAGAATGTTACTGCTTCAATTTCTAATTACAGACAAATTTTCAGCATTAATCCCATCCAAATTCCATCTGGCCCAGATATGTACAGAAAGAACATTTATGTCCTGTACAATATCCCACAGTTTATAAAAAGCAGACCTATACATCAAACTGTTAACTAGGAATGTACCAGTATAATACCATCTGTCAATACATAATATGATCTGTCAGTACATAATACCATCTGTTAATACATAAAACAGACACTCTTCAGTCAGTGGTCCATTAAATGATACAGTGATATCATATGCATCTGAGTTAGATAAAAATAAAACAACAACAAAAACTTGCCTGATGAAAATTCACATTGACAATATAATGTAACAAAAACACAGAGATGTTACAACTCAACCTTATCTAAGTACTTATTACACAGCAACCGGACATTGGTACTATGGTAATTCATTAAAGAATATCCTGTAACTACCTAAGATATACCTATTTCTTCTTTTAACAATGTTGTACAATATGTAACTGGAAATTGCTCAGGGATGTTGAGTTTGGTAGTTTTTCTGTGCTTATTAATCAAATAATTGCACAAATGTTAATCAAAATTCACTTGTGTGTATTATATTGGAATGTGTATATGTCCTATGATTCAGAAAATACATATAAAGCCAAAAAATGCTCATTCATCAGCTGCTATGGTGTCTTTTTCTTAACTGTCTATAAAGAAATGTCAAGGACACAAGAAAAACTGTCCATTACAAAAAGGTGTTCTTTTATACCAGTAATAATAATACTTCTTCTTAATGATGATAACTCAATTACAAAAAACATTATCCGTTAGTACATACTACAAGATTTCTAATTCTACACATGATTAAAGGAAAAGAACAAGAGTACCATATGCATCACATTATACTCCCAACCTGTGTTTAATAGTCCTCTGTGTTGGAACTAGTAGAGCATTGCTGACCACGGAAATCTTTGCTACAATAACTCTGACGTTTGAACTTTTGATCCTAAAACTGATGAGTTAAGTCCATACACAAAGCGCAAGCTATCAAGAAAGTTTGGCCTAGGTTTGTGATAATAATAATAATAATAATAATAATAATAATAAAGGCTTTATTTAGAGAAGGTACTCAATTAGTTACAGAACTAATCTACCTTGAGACCTTCTATCTGTTACCTACAATAAATACAGTATATACAACATGATGTGAAGAATCTGGCTTGACACTAAATAATTATGTGATTTTAAAAGTCAAAGTATCAAGGCTGGAATACATGCACAAGCATCTGTGAACACATAAACATATATAAAATATAAAATATCATCAGTGGGACCAGTATATTCAAAACCTTTTTTTAAACAGTTCCTTCTTTGGCCTTGGTATAATTTAATTTTTACTTCTTATTGACCTTAAATTTGAAGTACCATCAGCATCTCTTTGGTGAAAGATATTGCTTTGATGGACAGGAATGGCTTTTCTGGATACTTTATACATCAATTTCTAAGAAATATTCTTTCATGTATTGTTAAAATCTTTATATTATTCATTTATATTATTCATTGCATCCTGGAAATTGTCTATATACTGATCTAGAATTAAATGTATGTTTTGATTTTCCTCAGTAGCCAAAGATAAGAATTAACCTTTTTTGAACAAGTTTAATGTGAATAGACCAAGTAAGATTGTTATGTACAAATACAACAAGAATTTTATCCTGAGAGGTCATATTAAGGCTCACATTGTCAAATAGAACCTGTAGTTTGTTGCCATCTAGCCTTGCTCGTTTTTGTTGTGTTGTAACTAGTAGGGCTTTCATTTTTTCTGTTTATGATCATACTATTTTCCTTGCACTATACTTGAAGTCTGTTGAGAGCATCTTGTAAGTTATTTTCAAGTACCGTTTAGCTTTACCCATCTCAGACAGTGTAGTATCATCTGCACAGAGGCCAGTGGAAGGAATTCAAATTCCAATCTTAAGAGGTAAATCGTTAATAAACAGAATGAATAACATAGGTCCAAGGATAAAGCCCTGTGGTACTCCACAATTAATATTTTTACTTTGAGAAAGTTGACCATTTAAAGATAATTTTTGCACTCTATCAGTTAAGTAAGAAGTAAACCAGTTTAGGGAAGTTTTACTGCGTTGATAGATTTTTAGTTTTTCAAGCAAAATTTCATGGTCTACAAGATCAAAAGCTTTAAGAAAATCAACCATAATAGTGCCAACCATTTCTCCTTGACCTAATGCTTTCAGCCATTTATCAATCAAAGATACAAGTGCAGTTTCACAGGAGTGATTGTGTCGAAAGCCAGACTGATTATCATGAATAAGATCCTAAGTGTTCAAACAGTTGAGAAAAGAATCATGTACATGTTTTTCTAGTAATCTGGAGAGGCAAGGAAGGATAGAGATGGGTCTTTAGAAATTTACATCATCTTTTGTTCGTGCTTTATGCAATGGTACAACCTTGGCAGTTTTCCATGTTTGTGGAAATTTATTAGACCTAATACTTTCATTGCAAATGAAAGCTATACTCTCTACAATTGCAGGTGCAACTACCTTTAGTAGCCTTGGTCCAATCATATCAAGTCTGGTAGCTTTACAATCATCCATTTTTTTAATATATTTCAACATAAATTCTAGACTCATTTCAGGAATTTCAAACTTTATATTGTTTGGTAGTTTTTTTTAGCACAAATATGTTTGAGTGCCAGATGATCAGATGAAGTTCTGGGTTCTTTAAGTTTTTCAGCAATTTGAATGAAAAAGTCATTAAAAATATTTGAGATGTCAGTTGGATTATCGGTATGAATACCATCATGATTGAGGGATAAAATTTTGGTTTTACTCTTACATTTCCCTGCACCAAACTCTGTAAATACTTTCCAGATAGCTTTCAGGTTATTTTGGTTTTCATCCAGCACTTTTTTGTAGTGCGCTTTTTTGGCTTGATGTATCACTTTATTAACTTTATTCCTCAAAACTCTATATTCAGCTTGATTTCCTACTGATTTTAGTTGGTCTCTTTGCTTTATAGCTTCTAAACTTTCTAGGGAGATCCAGCCTGGCTGGCAGTCTTTTTTTATCATGTGTGGTTTTAAAGGGGTATGTTTGTTCACTATAGTGATGAACAAATCTGTCCAAGTATCTAAAACATCATCAATATCTTCAAAGATTTGGACTGTATTCCATGGAATCTGTTTCAGATCTTCCAGGAATTTAACAGTATCACAGTTTTTAAATGATCTATAAGTAATGGATTTGTGGATATTTTTTTTTTGATTTGCCATTGGCTTTACATGTTAGAAAAATTGCCAAGTGGTCACTTATACCAATCTTTGGAACCATTACTTCCAAAACATTTTCTTTTGAACTGATATAAATATGATCTATAAGCGTTTTAGAGGTAGATGTTACTCTGGTGGGTTCATTTACTAGCTGATCCATACCTAATGAAGCAATAAAATCCATTCAGTTTACTTTTTTCTGATCATTCAGAAGGTCTCTATTTATATCGCCTAGAATGTAAAATTCTTTCTCTTCATTTGAAATTTTATCTACTTAAAGTTCAAAATATTCACACCAATCAGTATGTGATGATGGGGTCTGTACACTAAACCTACTAAGTAGGGCTTAGCTTTTTCTTGAGTGATCTGTAGCCAAATGGATTCTATTTCCTGTATTTCTAGGTCTTCCCGTCTTTTAGAAATAGTACCAGTACCAGTTCTAACCTACACAAGGAGCCCACCACTGCCTGCTTTCCTATCCCTTCAATAAGGTTTGTCATAGCCATTGATATACAAGAAATTTTCACCCTGATTTTCTGTCAACATTGTTTCCGAGAGTCCAAATAAATGGATATTATTATTTGGAGAGGTTAGCAGTAACTTCACTTGATCGATCTTTCCATGAAAACCCTGAACATTTAAATGACCCATGTGTAAACCCTTATTAGAAACTCCTGAATTCATGAGATTAATATCAATGCTATTAGAGGTACTCAAAGAGATTTTAAAAGTATTAAAACTATGTTCACAATGATCATCATTACAACTGTCATTACTGTTTATCTACAGCTGCATTTTCTATTTTTATAATCATTGTATAAATCTTAACCATCAGTCATATCTGAATATGTACAAGTAGCTGGTAAATTTCCACATTCAGAACATCAGCAAGGGGATCAAATCTATTTTGACAAGGGATGCATGGTGTATATGACAGTCCTTGATAGATAGATTGGTCCTCCTTCTGAATAGTTTTTTCCGGTGGAGTTGAGATGGCCTCATTGCCCTTTTCGTATTCCATAAATCTAGTCTGAGTTTTGGCTTTGTGTCCAAAGCTACCACACTGATGGCATTGTGTTGGCTGTCTGTGCCTGCATTCCTGTGCTGAATGTTTGGTCTCACCACAGTCATCACATCCCAATGTGTACTGACTGTATTGATATGTCTGACCATATAGTCTGATGCTGACATTGGGTTTATAGGGAGGATGAAGTTTGCAATGTGGCTGTAAGACCAGACTACACAAATGACCGCATTTATATTTATTGCCAGCTTTTCTACTCCTTTGGTAGATAGGTGGAGATTATCTCTTTTTCCAAATAAATGTTGCATCACTTGTGCCCCTTCCTCCAGGAAACTTATGTAATTGTAAACAATATCAGACTTCCATTCACTTGCCAGTCTTCTGATGACCTCAATGATATCTAACACATCACAATCTCCCCTGGGGGCCATTTTACACAATGCAACATGACAGCTTTGATTTTGCTTATGTATGTAACTACATGTAACTGGTCATATAGTTCTTCAAAAATTTCTAGATCAGTCCCTTCACTGGCAATGTTCCCTCCAATATAGAGGATTGTTCCAGTAAACTTGGACAGATCATATATTTTTATATCTTCCAGTATTGTCTGTATTTTGGCACCTGAAATGGCACACTTTCTAACACAGTGCCTCTGCCCTCTGTTGTTAAATCCATGTAAAATGGAACTAACAATAAGAAGGATGATATCTCTGCTGGTAGAAGGCAAAGTATTATGTTTACTTTGTACTGATGTAGTTAGTCTGTATGGTGCTTTATTACTCTTAACTTTATCAGTTCTGGCTGAGTCAGTGGCAGAGTTGGAAAACTGCATTGGGTTTTCTTTTGGCAATACTTTAGGTCTTACACTTTTACTTAGACCAATGGTTTGTGAATGTCTTCTGATAGTCAAAGGTTTCTCTCTCTGGGCAGCTAATCTAACCTTCTCATTTATTAGCCTGTCAATCTGTTTTTGCATCATGCCCACTTGCTTCTGGAGTGTTTGTATAACAGTCAGCAGCAGGTCAGTATTACACATACATGGAGAGTGCTGTCTATGATCTCTAGCAGGGCCCTTTGTAGGTAGCATAGAGATCATAGTTGTTGGAGTGCTGTTCATTGCAGGAACCCTAGAATATGGGTCAGCTGTTTCATCAGATAATTCTTGGTTACAACCCTCATCTGAGTCCACTATATCTGATAAACATGTGGAATTGAAACTATCCTCACTCACAGGGGATTCTAAAAATAGATCAGTAGCCATTCTGATGAAGTTCTTATCTTTCCATTTCATGGACCCTAAACCCCTAAGTTCTATTAGATTTTCAGCACAATTAAAACTAAGTACACATTTTAGTCCATCAGCATGTGTTGTAATAGTAAACTTGGACTGGGATGAATCAAAAGTGAATTCCTTTTTAATTTGATGTAGAATATTGTTGTCTGAAACCCATTATTCTTCTTTCAGTAACCAGAGACCTCAATGTCTAACCTGCTAACCTCAAAGTCAACAGGCTTGCAACCTGCCCTGAGTAAATGTTATCCTCAACGTTTGGTACAGGTTTGTGATGTAGAACTCATACTACTGTGTGGAAACTATAATAATAATAATAATAATAATAATAATAATAATAATTATAATAATGACTTTATTTAAAGAGGGCAACACAATTAGCTAAGATCTAATCTACCTTGAGGCCCTCAAAGGAATTTATTTCTTTTAGCTGCATCTTGGAAGCCACTGGATATATTGGGTTTGGAAGAAGGAAATAGAGTAGGCATTTCTAATCTCAACTGGAATAATATTCCAGAGCAAAGTTCCAGAGTATTGGAAACTTTTTATAAAATAATTCCTTATTTGGTTTGGGAATTTTATACTGTTTGGTAGACATGTATATAATTCTTCTTTCAACCATAGTGACACTGACCATTGACTTTTCAACCCCCAAAATCAATCTGGTTCTCATGTACTAAGTACAAGCTATCCACAAAGTTTGATCCAGATATGTGATGCAGAACTGATGTTATTGTGCAGAAACCATTTGTCTATTTTCATTCAGTAACCTTGACTTTTGATCTTTTGACCCCAAAACTAATAAGCTACTTTTTTACACTAAGTGCAAGAATTCACAAAGTCTGGTGAAAGTACACACAGTTGAACTGAATATATTGTGTGGAAAAAGGAAAAGTTAATAAACAGATGGACAGGCATACAGAAAGAGGTCATAGCATAATAAGCTCCACCACAATGGCAGACATATATAAAGAACACACACACACACACACACACAAACACACACACACACACACACAAGTACAATGATAAAAAAAAAAACATGGTAAAATAATTAAAATCATGTACACAAATCTTGCCTGTATTTCTACCTCTGTTTAAACATGTGTCTGCTCACCTTATGCACAAAATTCCATGTTACTATACCAGTATCGACCTTTCCAGTGGAATGTTTTTCCATGCTTACCTTCCCCTGACCAATATATTTGTGTTTTAGTTTTGTGGGATTTAAGGTCATTTTTCAGTACATGATTGGCTATACATGGCAACCATAGTTGGTGGAGGAAGAACCAAAGAAAAACCACTGACCCACAGGAAGCAACTGGCAAGCTTTCTCACATAACTTTGTTGGTTGAGCTGAGACTTGAAGTCTCATGGACAAAGGCAAGATGTGTGTAACCTGTAAAGGTGAGCACCTTAACTCAGCCACCCAGGGCTCTTGACTGCCAAATCACAGATAATATTTGCTGCCCACATATGAGAGAGGACAACTACAACAAAATGCCGATCAGCAATTCCCAAACCACTGATAACCACTGATAACTATGCATATTAATCAGCAAAGAATTTTCCTTAAAGATTTTCTTTCAAGAATTATCTCATTATTATAATATTATCTTGTTATATAGTGAGACATTTTATGAAAGTTTAGTAAAAGATTGCAAGCTTAAAACAGTTTGAGTTGGCACATCTTCTATAAAAAATAAAAAAACTGGCCAAGGTATCAGACTATCATTGAACTAGGCAGCCGTTTAGTCAGAAAATCTCAGTACCCCTTATGGCAAATAAAATAAATAAAACAAAGCCCACCTGAGAGTGTCTTGAAGACCAGTCACAGGTTGAGAAAAAATCAAACTCAACCCACTTGACTGTGCCCTGATGATTACTGAAACATCGAGTACAAATCAAACTCAACCCACTAGTGAGTGCCCTGAAGATTACTAAAATGTTCAGTACAAATCAAACTCAACCCACCTGCGAGTGCCCTGACGACCATTGAAATGTTGAGTAGAAATCAAATTCAGCCCACTTGAGTGGTGTGCCCTGAAGACCACTGAAACGTTGAGTAGAAATCAATCTCAGTCCACTTGAGTGTGCCCTGAAGACCACTGAAATGTTGAGATCAAATCAAACTCAGCCCACCTGAGTGTGCCCTGAAGACCATTGAAATTTGAGTACAAATCAAATTCAGCCCACCTGAGTGTGTCCTGAAGACCACTGAAATGTTGAGTACAAATCAAATTCACCCCACCTGAGTGTGCCTGAAGACCATTAAAATGTTGAGTACAAATCAAACTCAGTCCAACTGAGTGTCCTGAAGACCACTAAAAAGTTGAGTACAAATCAAACTCAACCCACTTGTGAGTGTGCTGTAAACCATTGAAATATTGAGTGCAAATCAAACTGTGCCCAACTGAGAGTGCTCTGAAGACCACTAAAATGTTGAGTACAAATCAAACTCAACCCACTTGAGTGTTTCCCAACTCTGAAATGTTAAGCAAGCACTACTTGATTGACAGATAGTGTTAGGTTTGTAGAACTGGTGGGAATTCATCAATTATGCAGATTCAGTGGGAAACAATTATCCTGTACAGGAGGGGGGGGGGGTTAAATCCCTGATGCACTGATCCCTTGTTGGATGACATGTACCTAAAAAGGACTGGCAGAGATCAGAGTTAACAATAGGCTAATCTTAAGTCTTTACACCATGTTAAGCCAGCTTTTAAGGCAAAAATTAATAATTAAATTATTCTTGGTAAGCAATTTAACAAAGATTATGTTTATCTGCTTATTATCTAATTGTGATTGAAGCTATTCATATGCATAGATATAAAAAAAAAACAACTTTTCACTTGCTAAGGATAAGCATTATTTGCTATGGCACAAGAAACTGTAATTAACACAAGCCGTTAAGTCCAAGAAAAATCTAAGAAAAAAAAACCACTCCATGCCTTCCTCAAGCCAGGCTCTTGAACTGTGAACATTATGAATTATACAAAGAATTTCAACACTGTGGAGTATGATTCATAATTCTAATGGACTTGTAGTAAAGTTATAAAAGTATCTCATTCCTCAACTGTTTCTTATGATGAGGACCATATTTCTATGTGGAATATTATTGTTTATTCATCTGACATTTCTATGTGGAATTTGACAGGATGTGATTTTTAGAAGGAATGTATTATGATCACCTAATTTTTCATTGAATATTTTAAAAAAGTCAACATTATTTTTAATTTTGTGTACTCTTACACATACAGACATTGATGTTTTCTGACAACGGCATTCTCTCTCTCTCTTTTTTCGCATATACCCTCAGAAAAAGATTTTATGTCACATCTTTCAAACCCTCAGTAAACCTCCCAAAACTGAAGTAATTTCTGGGCTCCAGGATTTTCAGTTTTGAGGAGTTTCACTAAATATAAAAAGTTAACCCCTAGCTAAGACTAAATCATAATCAGCTCTGCATGGACTATTGACAATTTAAAACAAATGCAAACTATAAATGGAATTCATCTCTGAACTTTCCTAAGATAAAAGACCCGTATACTTTAAAGATGTAGTAACTAAATGCATATAAAATCTTCTGAATGACCAGTCAAAGGCAAACGCACAGTACAGACTGGCTCAGCTACATTAACTGAGAATAGGGTTAAAATGAAGACTGGAAATGTAAAGATATTGAAAGTCATCACTTAAGTTTTTCTATCATAAACAAGAGTTTTCTAGATAAAATATAAGCCCACCACCACCACACCGACCCCACCAACCCCTGATTCCCACTGAACCCTTCAAGTAAAATTACAGTTATGTTCCACTACCCTCAATTTAAATACTACCTATGACATGCTTTGTTTCCATGGTAACATAAAACATAATGAATGCAGAAAATTCTAAGTATCAATAGAATCCTCTATGCAAATTGCTTGAAATGTCCAGCAACTTTGCTTGAAAGATCTTGAATGGTTTAAGAGCTATAATGCTCATGGACAGACAAACAGATGAACATCATCCCACCCTCCATATTACATACATGAAGGATAAAAATATCTTCTTCCAGACACTGATTTAAGTCTTATATTGGCATGTTTTCACTGCCATACCTAAGATGGCTGATTGATGGAATATATTTCAATTAAACCTGATGAATTATCTTGATAACCTCTGCCATTTCCATCCTACTTTGTCAATCATCATGTAAATTGTAAGTGAAACAATGAGACAGTACACACACACACACACATGCATGCATGCACACGCACACACACACACACACAAACACACACAGCAGTGTCTAGGGACATACACTGAATTGTTTAGGAGTTTTGCTACAGACACAAAAGTGAATGAATGGATGAACAAACCAATGGAAAACAAAAACAAATCCAAGCAGCACATATATCACATGAAAACCACTAGTCTAATTTGAAAAGGCACAAATCCAAACAGCAAAAGGCACATGAAGACCACTAGTCTAATGTGTACAGGCACAAATCCAAACAGCAAAAGGCACATGAAGACCACTAGTCTAATGTGAAAAGGCACAAATCCAAACAGCAAAAGGCACATGAAGACCACTAGTCTAATGTGAAAAGGCACAAATCCAAACAGCAAAAGGCACATGAAGACCACTAGTCTAATGTGAAAAGGCACAAATTCAAACAGCACAAGGCACATGAAGACCACTAGTCTAATGTGAAAAGGCACAAATCCAAACAGCAAAAGGCACATGAAGACCACTAGTCTAATGTGTACAGGCGCAAATCCAAGCAAAAAAAGGCACATGAAGACCACTAGTCTAATGTGTACAGGTAGAAATCCAAGTAGCAAAAGGCACATGAAGACCACTAGTCTAATGTGTACAGGCACAAATCCAAACAGTAAAAGGCACATGAAAACCACTAGTTTAATGTGTACAGGTAGAAATCCAAGCAGCAAAAGGCACATGAAGACCATTAGTCTATGTGTACAGGTAGAAATCCAAGCAGCAAAAGGCACATGAAGACCACTAGTCTAATGTGTACAGGTAGAAATCCAAGTAGCAAAAGGCACATGAAGACCACTAGTCTAATGTGTACAGGCACAAATTCAAGCAGTACAAGGTACATGAAGACTACTAGTCTAATGTGTACAGGTAGAAATCCAAGCAGTACAAGGCACATGAAGACCATTAGTCTATGTGTACAGGTAGAAATCCAAGCAGTACAAGGCACATGAAGACCACTAATCTAATGTGTACAGGCACAAATCCAAACAGTAAAAGGCACATGAAGACCACTAGTTTAATGTGTACAGGTAGAAATCCAAGTAGCAAAAGGCACATGAAGACCACTAGTCTAATGTGTACAGGTATAAATCCAAGCAGCAAAAGGCACATGAAGACCATGAGTCTAATGTGTACAGGCACAAATCCAAGCAGTACAAGGTACATGAAGACCACTAGTCTAATGTGTACAGGTAGAAATCCAGGCAGCACAAGGCACATGAAGACCATGAGTCTAATGGGTACAGGTAGAAATCCAAGCAGTACAAGGCACATGAAGACCACTAGTCTAATGTGTACAGGTAGAAATCCAAGCAGTACAAGGCACATGAAGACCACTAGTCTAATGTGTACAGGTAGAAATCCAAGCAGTAAAAGGCACATGAAGACCACTAGTCTAATGTGTACAGGTAGAAATCCAAGTAGCAAAAGGCACATGAAGACCACTAGTCTAATGTGTACAGGTATAAATCCAAGCAGCAAAGGGCACATGAAGACCATTAGTCTAATGCGTACAGGTAGAAATCCAAGCAGTACAAGGCACATGAAGACCACTACTCTAATGTGTACAGGTAGAAATCCAAGCAGCAAAAGGCACATGAAGCTCACTAGTCTAATGTCTACAGGTAGAAATCCAAGCAGCAAAAGGCACATGAAGACCATTTATGTACAGGTAGAAATCCAAGCAGCAAAAGGCACATGAAGCTCACTAGTCTAATCTGTACAGGTAGAAATCCAAGCAGCAAAAGGCACATGAATACTACTACTCTAATGTGTACAGGTAGAAATCCAAGCAGCAAAAGGCACATGAAGACCACTAGTCTAATGTGTACAGGTAGAAATCCAAGTAGCAAATGGCACATGAAGACCACTAGTCTAATGTGAAAAGGCACAAATCCAAACAACAAAAGGCACATGAAGACCACTAGTCTAATGTGTACAGGCACAAATCCAAGCAACAAAAGGCACATGAAGACCACTAGTCTAATGTGTACAGGCACAAATCCAAACAGTACAAGGCACATGAAGACCACTAGTCTAATGTGTACAGGTAGAAATCCAAGTAGCAAAAGGCACATGAAGACCACTAGACTAATGTGAACAGGTAGAAATCCAAGTAGCAAAAGGCACATGAAGACCACTAGTCTAATGTGTACAGGTAGAAATCCAAGTAGCAAAAGGCACATGAAGACCATGAGTCTAATGTGTACAGGCACAAATCCAAGCAGTACAAGGTACATGAAGACCACTAGTCTAATGTGTACAGGTAGAAATCCAAGCAGTACAAGGCTCATGAAAACCATTAGTCTAATGGGTACAGGTAGAAATCCAAGCAGTACAAGGCACATGACGACCACTAGTCTAATGTGTACAGGTAGAAATCCAAGCAGTACAAGGCATATGAAGACCACTAGTCTAATGTGTACAGATAGAAATCCAAGCAGCAAAAGGCACATGAAGACCACTAGTCTAATGTGCACAGGTAGAAATCCAAGCAGTACAAGGCACATGAAGACCACTAGTCTAATGTGTACAGATAGAAATCCAAGCAGCAAAAGGCATATGAAGACCATTAGTCTAATGTGTACAGGTAGAAATCCAAGCTGCAAAAGGCACATGAAGACCACAAGTCTAATGTGTACAGGTAGAAATCCAAGTAGCAAAAGGCACATGAAGACCACAAGTCTAATGTGTACAGGTAGAAATCCATTAGTAGCAAAAGACACATGAAGACTACTAGTCTAATGTATACAGGTATAAAGCCAAGCAGCAAAAGGCACATAAAGACCACTAGTCAATGTGTACAGGTAAAAATCCTAGTAGCAAATGGCACATGAAGACCATAAAGCAGCGACAGCTGGAACCTCATCAGGATGCTTCCATAGCTCAGCTGGTAGAGCACTGGCTCTAAAGAAATTCCCAGGAACCGGCTCCAAAAATTAAATGGTCAGTCCTATACCAGTTACACATGTTGCAACTGACTCGGGGCAGCGGCTGGGAATCAGCTTTGTGTTTTGATTGCAAATTCTAATGAATTAAAAATGAATTTTGTCATGCTTAATACTTATATTAGTCAGGGTGATGACAGCTAAACAGTCTGATATAAATGAAATTACCCTGTATTTAATGTAGGAAACAAACTGAAATTATGACAATGACAATGTTGGCATTGCTTCAGCAGCTAATACGTAAAACAGGAATGATAGCCTGGCCGTTCAGGTGTAAAAGATACACAAAAAAATACTGCCAATAATTCCAAACAAATGGCAGCTGTTAGTACCATTTTTATAAGTCTGGTATGAATTGGGTGCAGTTCGAACGTGCAACCTCCTGCATCCAAAGCAGATGCTCTAACCACTTAGGCCACCAGAGCAGTCAATAATAATAATAATAATAATAATAATAATATCTTTATATAACAAGAGTAACTCAATTAGTTCATACAACTAATCATTCTTGAGGTCCTCTACTAAAAAAAAAACAAATAAGGTTACTGCCTTTGAATAAAAAGCTTTTTATTTGGTCATGAGTTAACTTAAACACCACAAGGTTTGCCAAGATATCTAAACATTTTCATTGAGACCAAATAAAACTTGAATCTGAATACACTAACATTGAACATTATTTATCATGCAATGTTATAATAAACACAAAAATAATCAAAAGCTGTTTCCATTTCAACTCACTTTATCTCAGCTTGACCACACTAATGTATCAGAATCAGAATATTACACAGTTGGAACTTCTTTCAATCCATAATGTTATATGTATATTGGCATAATTTTCGTCATGGAATCTATTGTGATACCATGTTATATTGGGAAAAGCATTATAACAAGGGAAAGCTGAACATGTATATGCTACAGAACTTACTGTCATATTTTGAAGGTGCTTTTCTAATCACTGGTTGAAAGACATGAGCAAGTTCCAATTGCTGAGTCACACATGGCTTTATTGGAATACACCAATGAATCTTTCATGTAAGATAATGTTCACATAAATAAACTATATTTATCTGATAGTAAACCCCTATGTAATAATAAGCCACCTACCCACAGATATTTAGAAAGTTACATGAACAACCAATTTGTAATCTCACCAAGTATTGTTGACTGCATGCATTTCAATCATGCATAAGTTGAGGAACAATTGACCTAACATATGCACAAACAGGGATCATTCTAATAAGCAGATGTGAACTTGCCAGTAACCCTGTCTAAAAACAAGTTAGGCCTTCATGTATAGATAAGATCATGCATATCTGTCATACAATGTGATGTTGAATATTTGTGACATGATTTTCTCAAGACATACAGAAAAGAACTACTCCTTTTAAATTACTAGTAATAACCATACATCTTGGTACTGTCTCCCAAAACTCTAGAACAAAAAGTATGTACGCAAAGAATATGTCCCTAAACTTGAAATTAAAAATTTGTAACCAACAACACAAGTAAAGAAATAAACAATCAGCAGAAAGTGTGGGTCTTACTCTCAACTTTGTGGATATAACAGTAACTCAAGTCAAAAATGTCTGAACTCCCATTTAACTCATTAACCCCTGGCGCCGCGTTTATACGGCAGGAGGTAGTAGCCTACTTCTGAGCTCTGTAGCGTCAAGGTCATGTAAGACACAATAAAGTGGGTGGTATTATAGAAAGGTAGACAGATGTAGCTTTACGATGATACCAAATAATATGGATGTTCTAGTTGCACTACAAAATACAGAGGGAAAAACGTAACCTTTTGGACCCAAAATTCGCCCGAGGTCGGAATCCGATTTTGTGTCCTGATTTTAGACTTTTTGGCCTCAGATCTAAGACAGACCAGTCTGAACTGCACACAGACAGGTGAACCTTTGCAAAAAGTAGGATAAGATGGGCATTTAGAATAAAGAGTGGTCTCGACACGAAAATGATGGGTCCGTTAAGCAAAAAAAAAAAAGAAAAAAAAAGAAGTCCAGCTTTTACCCTTCTGCTCATGCTCAAGCGAAATAACCAATAAAAAACAATGTTTCTAACACAACTAGGCATTAGGTTAACCTAAAATGTCTTGGAGGTCGATGTATTAGGATGTATTCAGAAATAGCCCCCAAAATGGGTTTCCTACTTGCATTTCAGGTGAAAACGACAAAAACCTGTAGAGTGTGTAATTGGTGTATCAAATAAAGTTCTCTATCTTTCTGATAAATTGTGCCTCTACACTGCTTAAGAAAATGATTACTCAAAAAAATGGTCATCAAAGTAAACTTTGTGAAATAAAATGTTGTTTTTGTGCTTGATTTCCATATTTGTGACACAAAAAATTTAAGCTGGCTAAATCATGCAATGTTTTTGGAACTAATCAACAGGCACTTCACTAATGAAAGTGACTGTCAACATACAATACACAAGCAATACAAAAATCATTTTTAGCTCATGGTCTCCTTCAAGTTTATGAAATATAATTACATTAGGGACTAAAATTGTTAGCTTGTGTTTCTAGTACATGTAGTAAGATTATAGCTGCTTGGTTGTGACTGGTTTCTGATGTGTGCTTAGCAGAACAGGAAAATCCAGTTGTATACAAAACCTGCACAACCAGGCCTTTTCAGCCAGCACCTTGCATTGCTCAATCAACCTACAAGTAATCAGGGATTAGGAGTCATAACTGGTTTAATTAACTAGTCATGCTAGTTGTACAAACAAAACAAACCTATAGAAGAAATCTGCAGTTAAGCACAAAAATGTCTACAAACTTCTGTCATCAAAAACCAATTACTGAACTGAAATGTCAGCAAACAGTGTATTGAAAATTATTTTAAAAACTAATTCAGAGCATCTAACTTTTATGGAGTCCCAGCATATATAATAAGCATGATATGTAGCAGTTAAATCAGGATCTTTTGTGCAAAGAATTAGGACCAATTCAAAAGTGATACATCTCAGTTTCTTACATTTATCTCCCCTGAAATTTTTTGTCTGCCATACTTGGATCAAAAATTCCTTAATATTATCATTGATAGAAATAGCAATTTGTCAAATATTAGGATTAGGGCTATAGATATATAATTTTCCTTGCAAATAATAGGGTTGATACCCTTAAAATACATGGGATTTCCCCGCTCCCCATCACAGATATTGGCCTAATATTTGATGGAACAGATTTCTCACCTAGATTTGTTATGGAGAGTAACTCTATGACATCACTGGCAAACTACATTGTTTTAAAGAAGAATAGCACTGAAAAACAAAAAAAAATTAAACAAATAATCATTTTTGTAGACGTTGACTATGATACTTCTTAAATCTGATGGATGAATCAGGTGACTGTATACAGACTTACTGATATGACTTTACAACAGGTTCAGTTTCAAAGACCTGTTGATGTGGCTTTACAATGGGTTCAGTGACAAAGACCTATTGATGTGACTGACATTTAGTGTTGGAGTCCTATTAATGTGGCTTTAAAATAGATTCAGTATCAAAGACCTAAAAAGGTGGCTTTAAAATAGGTTCATTGTCAAAGACCTATTGATGTGGCTTTACAATGGGTTCAGTGTCAAAGACCTATTGCTGTGATTTACATTTGTTGTTGGCGTCTAGTGATGTGGCTTTAACATAGATTCAGTGTCAAAGACCTACTGATGTGGCTCTAAAATGGTGTCAAAGACCTACTGAAGTGGCTTTAAAATGGTGTCAAAGACCTACTGAAGTGGCTTTAAAATGGTGTCAAAGACCTATTGATGTAGTTGTAAATGGTGTCAGATGTCTATTAATGTGGCTTTTACAACATGCCAAGTGCCAATGTGGCTTTTGCAATAAGCTCAAGATAACACATTTTTTATTCACTTTTATCCTCCTGTCACAAACATCAAAAGGACACCATAAACATTACCAGCCAAAGGACACATTTGATAAGGATGAAGAGAAAATGGGGACAGGTGGGTCCAACTTCCATTTTTTTTTTAAGGTCAGAAAAAAAGCAGATTATTTTCCAGGATTTTTAAGGATTACACATAACTGTGAGTTCAAAGGGTGTGTGAAAAACACGTGCACAACAAGAACAGTCAATAAAACCAACATACCCTAATGACACTAGAGAAAAAAATGGGAATCCTGACATGAAGCCCATTAACAGGAACATTCACAGCTTGGTAAGATAATCAGAAGAATGAGCATTGCTCAAATGACATTGGATTTTTTTTAGACTAGAGTTTGTTTATTTATTTGCCAAATTTAGCAAGAAGACTATTATTTCTTAAGGATATTGCTAATTATATATATATATATATATATATATATATATATATATATATATATATATATATAGAGAGAGAGAGAGAGAGAGAGAGAGAGAGAGAGAGAGAGAGACACACACACACACAAACATACATACATACATACATTCATACATACATATATACACATACCAACCCCTATTGCAGGCAATGTAAAAAATGAAATTACCATTAACAAGAATACCTGTACAAAGTACCTTATATGCTCACCCTAACATAATCCATATGCAGGCACTTAACACTAAAATTAAATGTGCAGAAACCATTATTGTATTGTGAGTCTTACCATGACCATGATATGTGACCCTTTCACCCTAGAATCTAAAGGTTTCTTTATTACTGTAAATGCAAGCCAAAGTCTGATCAATGAACTAACTTTAGAACTAAAGTTATTCTGCAAAATCAGTTTTATTTAACTGCAATGACCTTGGGATTCAATCTCATAATCAACAGATTTATATTATACCTGAAGTACAAGCCCTCCACAAACTCTATTCAAGATATGTAGTCTTGAAGTAAAGCTATTATGCAAAATCCATTTCTCTTCTATCAGAATCACCTTGACATTTGACCTTTTGACCCCCAAACTGACAGATTATTTCTTATCCCAGTTATATTTCTTTCCATCAACATGACTACAACCTTTGATCCCAATGTGGATAAACTTCTTCCTTACCTCATGTACAAGCTATCCAAAAGGTTGAAAACACATGTGATGTAGAAATAATTGTTAATGTGCAGAAATCATTTCTCTTCTTTCAGTCACTGACCTTGAAATTTTATCTTTCCACCACAAAACTGATAAGGTGCTTCCTTACTTCAAGTGCAAACTATCCACAAGTTTGGTAACTGTTCATGACAGACAACTCGAGTTTTTACAGAATTTTATTTAGTCAGTGGCCCTGACCTTTGACCCCCAAATGGATAGGTTTCTTGCTTACTCCACCAGCAAGTGAGTCACAAAGTTGGGTCCTACTATATGTACAACTAATGTTATTGTGCAGAAATGCTTTTGCTTCTTTCAGTCTCAATGACATTGTCCTTTGACATTTTCACTACACAAACTGGTAGGCTTCTTCCATATGCTATTTACAAGCTTTCCACAAACTTGAATAGCTGTAGATGATATATAACTCTGGTTATCATGCAGAGACTATATTGTTCTTTCAGTCACAGCGACCCTGACCTTTGAACTTTTGAGCCTGAAATCGGACAGATTCTATCTTAACACAAGTGCAAGCCATTCACAAAGTTTGGTAACTGTAAAGGAATAACAACTCAAGTTATTGTGCAGAAACTGAATTGGTAACAGATGGATGAAGGACACCATACCATAATACCCTCCACCTTATGGCAGGCATATGAAAAGATTCAAGACAAGACATGATTATCTCCATCCAAGTCAAACAAAACAGTAAGGTGTACAATAGGGCAAAGGCCCAAGTGAACCTGATATCACCTACCTGGCATACATTGGTCTAAAAGGCAAATGAAGAAATAAGGCAGATGCCTCAAGTTGAAAGACATTGATATCAGAATAACTTTCAGGTATTTGATACAAACTGGTGGTATTTGACATGTTGTTTACCCATGTTTATACTTTAACTTAGTTGCACTAGTTGCTCTGCCATGATTAGGCAGTTTTTAAGAGATAGTCCTTTGATGAGATTTGTAGGGATACTAGACAGTTTTAATGATACTATTAATTAAATGATTTGTAGGGATACCATACAGTTTTAGTGATAATATTAGTTACCAGTACATCATTTGTTAGTGATAGGTATGGAAAGATATCAAATAAGTTCAGAGGAAACTTGTCAGGGAAGATGCATAAATAAAGCATTAGAGTCATGAGTTTAACAATGGCCATGCCAGTTTTAATAAGAATATAAATTGTTATGTATATTTAATTTGTATTGTTTGTTGTTTTTCCCCATTGTTATGAGATATTTTTAATTTCTGACATGGTCCAAGATCAAGTCCACTGTGTCCCTGACTAAAGACACTGCTGTTGTTTTTATTTTGGTAAATAAATAATACACAACTAATATTTTTATAGGGGTGTGGGTTAAATATTAGGATGATTATCAACAGAAGTAAACAAATTTATTAGGGTCTGGGTCATAGTTACTGGAATTCACACATAAAAATACAAAGCATACCTGATGTTTACCACATTCTATATTACAATGTCAGTAACAGATTGTTTTAGAAATCAACTTTTGTCCTACATTCTGGCTCTTCTTTTGTGTCTTAGTTTTTTTTAATATAATCATGTTTATCTAAAACTTATTCATTCATGCTGTGAGATCTTGAAGCAGAATCATTTATATTGTTGTGTTCATTATTTGATGTTGGTGAAATTGTTTATTCAAATTATTTTTGTACTGGAAATACAAAGTGCTCTTAAATAATACTTTTATACAGAAATATTAACTGGGAATTATAATGAATGCAAACAAGGACATCTTAGACTAATTTATTGTGATTCATCAAAAAACTGTTATGGCATCACATCACAGGCCACTACGTGCACACCAACACATTCAGCATTGGATCTTATTTCAAACACCACTGAAACTGAATTAGAACTTTATTCATTAGGACTGGTGATAGCATTTTTGGACTACTTTGAGATCTAATTTGCATTACTATAAGTTTGTTGTTTTAAATTTTCAGATAACACCTGTGTATGTGTGCAAGAGAGTGTATTAAGAAAAAAGTGTGCTTTTTAACATTAAATGAAAAAATAGTGAACATTGTATTTTGCTTCTGAAAATCATATCTAGTAAGCTGAATAAAGTACATTAGAATTATCAATGATAATCCATACTGCTTAATGCTCTGTATGATTCACTATTTTCGATCAACTACCAGTAGAACATTACGAAAAGTCGTCTGTTGAAGCCCCATGTTAATACTTTCCACACAGTAGAAGCAGCAATTACAACATTTTCAAACTATGGTGGCTACATAAACATCTACTTGGCCCTATTTTAGAGCCAACTAGACACCACAAATTTTTTTTTAGTTAAAAGCCCATGTTGATATAACCATCCATTCAGGAGAAGTAGCTATGACATTATTTTCATGATGACCACTGTGGTGGCCATAATGGATGTCCAAATGGCACGGTTTTCATTTGTGACCAATCAGCCTATGGTGTGAATATAAAGTTTTACGGCAATCCTCCAAAATAGCTAGGAGAAGTAGCTATAAAAAAAACCTTGTACTAAGGAAGAGATGGATAATGGCTGACAGACAACACAACATGCCATAAGCTCTTCTGGTCTGTGACAAAAGTGCTAAAAATACAAACAAAAAACATTATATGGATCATTTATACAAAATCTAGCATGAATCACTTACAAATGAAAAACAAGAATCACATACAAATGAATAGCTTGAATGACATGTAAATGAATAGCATAAATATCAAAGAAATGAATAGCGTGAATGACATACAAATAAATAACATGCATCACAAAGAAATGAATAGCATGAATCATATACAAATAAATAACATGCATCACAAACAAATGAATAGCATGAATCACAAACAACCAAATAGCATGAATCACAAACAAATGAATAGTATGAACATCAAATGAATAGCATGAATCACAAACAAATGAATAGCATGAACATCAAACAAAAGAATAGCGTGACTCACATACAAATATATAACATGCATCACATACAAATGAACAGAATGAATCACATATAAATGAATAGCATGACTCACAAAAGAATAGTATGAATCACATGCAAATGAATAGCATGAATGTCAAACAAATGAACAGCATGACTCCAATACAAATAAACTGTATGAATCACACACAAATGAATAGCATGAATCAGACAAATGAATAGCATGAATCTCGTACAAATGAACAGCATGAATTACATGCACATGAATAGCATGAATCACAAATGAATAGCATGAATCAATGCAAAAGTGTGAATATCATACAAAAATGAATAGCATGATTTACATATAAATAAATAGCATGTATCACAAATGAATAGCATGACTCACAAATGAATCATACATATGAATAGCATGAATATCGAACAAATGAATAGCACAAGTCACATGTAAATGAATAGCATGAATATCATACAAATGTATAATGAATAGCATGACTCGCATAAAAAATGAACAGCATAAATATCATACAAATGAATAGCATGATTCACATACAAATAAACTGCATGCATCACATACACATGATAAGTATAAATCCCAAATAAATGAATAGCATGAGTCACAATTAGATAATAAGCAGATACACAATATTTTTCTTAAATGCACAAAGTGTAGTTATTAACAATTTACGTTAAAAGTTACCTCTTTCTTTATGGTGCAAATACTTTAAATTAGCTTACAAGTCTGACCTAATCTGTGTTGGCATGCATGTCAAGTACTGTTTTAACCTAGCATGCCCTTGGGACATTTTCTCACCAATAACCCTTCCACAGTATTTGCTAACCATAAATAATCTGATCCAGCATGTCAGAAATTTAGCAACTAAATTGCATTTCCAAGTTTTATGTGAATTATGGTTTTAGGTGACTTTTTTCGGTTTTCAGAGTAGAGAGATTTCAGTTTACTTGGAATAAATTATGTTAAGGTGGTCAAATTTGCCCCCTCCCCCCCTTTTCAATCTTAAGGAAATTCCCATATACCCAGAGTTTGGTTCTGAGATGTCTAATATATATATATATATATATATATATATATATATATATATATATGATACACAGTTTCCTCATATGGAATGCAGACTTTGTCCATTTTTATCAAATTATGCTTAGATATTTTATGCCTAATATGGTGTTACATAGATTCTAATTCCCCATTTAAACTTTAAATGTTAGTTGTTGGATCCCAACATTACAAATTTATTAATTACATTGAGTGGACATAAATGGATCAATCACACTATACATGCTGGATAGATGTTACCACTGTTCAGGAACAGCCTTGTATTTCATGCTCCTTCCATCAAACTGAGCAGTAAATGAAATTTATAGATAACTATCTTCTTTCAAATTAAGCTGTAAATAAAACTGATACACAACAACCATCAATGAAATATTAGCTTTCTGTCACACAGCCAACCAAGTCAACATATTTGCCTTGCTCTAAATGGGCAAAAAAATCACAGCAACATCAAAGCCAAACTGAAATTATGGCTAGATATAAAGAAGCTTTTGAAGGCATTAGACAAACTTTCCGATTCCAATTTGTGTAGTCTTGTATTTTGTAAACAAATTGCCTTGGGAAATGAAAATGTTTTCACAATCTTATGTGAAAATCTTCACAGAGGAAAGTGCAAAACTGGTTTTTAACTACCACAGTCCAAGTTCTTTTGACTCTCAGAGTCATTGCTAAAGGCTATTATGAAACAGAAAGAAACAAGACACACAATAAACACAAATGAAAATGTTGAATTTGCAAAACTTGACATAACTACAGTTAATGGAAACATTTGTTTCAAATCTTTAGTTATCAAACCTAACTGGTTTAAACTTTTGTAGGCCAATACCAACTATGTAGCCATTTTTATCATCAGAATTCAAACTGATAAGATGTGATATCTAACCTTTTCAAGCATATATTTCCTTTAGCACAGTCTTGCAAATTTTAAGTTGTGCAGATTCAACACTTTCGTTTGTCTTTATTGTTTTTCTTGTTTATATGTTTTGTAGCTCCTTTGACAAAAGCTCAATGAACCAAAAGCACTTAAGCTAGTTAAAAACTGTTTTTTGCACTGTTCATTGTTAGTTTTAATGAACATACTGACATTTTTAATTATTAAATACTCCATCAAATGTGTCATTTTTCATCTTGAATCTACTATTGCTTCGGTTTTAAGTATTATCCATCCATGACTCAATAGTTTTCTTCAATTGTCTTTCTAAAAGTCTCAACTCAGCATTAATTATCAAACCACATCAAACTTAAAGTTTCATTACCAAAAATAACATTAAAAATGAGAAGTCTGAAATCTGCATCATACTTTGTTCTATTTGCGTACAAATAACAAGCAACCAGATTCATATTTATTATATAGATCCAGTTTATTTTTAATGTTCAGCATAATAAAAGCACGATCAATTGGGAACAAAATTATTCACAAGGCAAAGACCCATATTAAAATGTAATATTGCCATTTATCTGTTTTCTACCAGATTTACCTAATCAACTGACTGCATCTACAAGATGTCATCAGAACAAAGCAACGTTGATGTCCTTGATCTGATCGACCAAGGATATCAACATCTTATAACAAAAATCAATTTAGACTCAGCTACTGAAAACATCCCCCATCCACCTTTCAAGATTTGGACCCACTACTAATGGATTTAGAATTATTAATTGTTATGAATTTCTTTAATGTTCCTGTTGCTTTGAACCTCAAATTGAAAATATCCAACATAAAATTATCCATTTGTGAAGAAAGTAGGGCATTCCTATATTAAAGCTGTCAAAATTTTAGTAAACATCTACCGGGTACCCATTGATCCTTTGAACAATTGGTTACCCAGGTACCCAATCAAAGGAAAAGTGAATAAATGTGAACCACAGCTTTATTGTAGGTTCATGCATGTCAACTCCCAAGGAAGGTATAAACGTAATTATTACTAATATAAAGTCTTTGATCATGTCCTCCATAAATGACTTCTTCAGAAATTGGACAACTATGGAATTCAGGGTAACTCTCTGTCATGGATCAGGGACTTCCTGACAGGCAGGCTGCAGAGAGTTACAGTTACAGTTCATGGTACAATGACTGAACCAGTTCCAGTCATCAGCAGTGTGCCTCATGGCAGTGTACTGGTGCCCATCCTCTTTCTGGTTTTCATTAACGACCTTCCACCTACCATTCAGTCCAACATGAGGTTATTTGCAGATGTCTGTATACTGTGTTGTCTATCAACAGATCAATGCTGAGAGTGACTACAAGATCCTCCAAGATGACCTGATTAAACTGGCAGAGTGGGAGAAAATATGAGGTATGGTCTTCTGTCCAGAGAAATTTAGCATCTTTTGAGTGTACAGAAAGAAGTCTCCAATCATCTCCAGCTATATGCTCAAGGGGCATGTACTTAATGTAGTACCTAGGAGTAGAACTATCCAAGGACCTGTCATGGAAACATCATATTGACAAGATAGTAAAAAAAGGGCAGGAGTCAGGTATTGGTCAGCAGGAATGCCCTCAGTACTCTAGGGTTCCTCCATTGCAACCTTCAAATCAGTAATGAGGAAATAAAGCAACATGTACTTTTCTCTCCAATACCAAGGATCAGATACACAAGCTGGAGATGGTACAGCGAAAAGCTACTTGAGGGTCATTAGAATGCTGGACCACCTACAGTAGGAATCACTGAAGGACCAAGATACAGTTGACTATGCTATATAGGATTACAACAACCTTGTGGGCATTCCTGCTGACCAATACCTGACTCCTGCCTCAAGCAGAACTAGAGCACACCACAACAAGGAATACCAATGCATATTTACCTCTACAAACAGTTATAAGTTCAGTTTCTTCCTGGTGCCATTGGCACTTAGAATTCCTTACCATACACCCTTGCAGAAGCTCCCAGCTTGGTATCCTTCAAGTTGGGGCTATCCAAACTAATCTTCTAGGCTGTGGTCAGTTACTAGTAAGCCCTAATGACTCCCAAAGTTATGCCAGTTGAAATACATGTACTTCTCTGCCACTACAGTAGCCAAACAGGTATGGGATGAAGGGACAAAAATGTAACCGAGCAAAACTTTCCTGACTTATTCCTTTACTAATTACTATTTCTACCTATCCTATTACTCTTTTCATTCCTTTTTCTCCTGTGCACTACCGTCATATAATAGTCAAGGGTGTCTTCAACGACGTACCATATAGATAGATACATAGAAATGCACAAACTCTACTCATCATGGGAAACAATGGGGGAAAGGCAGAGTGGTTAGTTTGCAATACACAGTATTTCCAGGTTTTTCCCAGTGTTATTATTTGCAATTTGAAATGGAACCACATTATTATGGTTTCCCAGTTACTGCAGTAACTCTCTCTAAACAAAATTAAAATTTTTGTAAGAAAATCTATGCCTTTACCATAAATGATATATACTGCTGGAGTCTAATTCCCTGTCTGATAGCAAAGAGGATAACAACTGGTAATTTTAACATATCAAATACTATAATCTGTGCAACATAAATATGACCTCAATTCAAATAATGAATTTGTTACATGATGTGACTGTTTGCAAAACTTCAATGCTCAATATCCTGCTTGTTTAATTGGCAATTTTGCCGAATTTTATATTCTGTAAGTAAACCCATTCTGAAAGGTCAACACAAACTAATAAAACAAGAAAAAAAAAACATCTTTCAACGACCACATACACCAGATTTCCATTGCTTTAGCTTATCATACATAACTTGCTTATAAGTTGGATCCAACTGTGAACTAAACAGATCCAGAACCTTTCAAAGCAAGTTTATTACAACTTTCTTTGGCTAAGATTTTGGCCTGTGTAAAGTGCACTGGAGTTGTTCAATTTTCACATTATTCAGTCAAAACTTTACAAAGTACAGCAATGAAAAGATCGCACTTTAAATATATTACACAACCATTAGCTACATATCCTGAATATGTTTAGTAGGTCAATGTGACCTAACTCTTCAATGTTTTGTATCATTTCTTATGAAAGAATACCCACATATACTGCAATCATAAAATGACCCTAATGTTCTGAAACATATGCAATTCTGCCCAATCATAAAATGACCCTAATATTCTGAAAAGTTTGCAACTCTGTCCAATCATAAAATGACTCTAATATTCTGAAACGTTTGCAACTCTGTCCAATCATAAAGTGACCCTAATATTCTGAAAAGTTTGCAACTCTGTCCAGTAGGTCACAAGGAAAAAAGTACATCAGGGGTTGGCAACCTACAGCACATGTGCCACAAGGTGGCACATCAAGAGCTTTTGTGTGGCCCACAAAGGGCAGCCAAAAATCTTGATTTTAACAATATTACTTTCTTACTGGTGGCACACGCTCATTCAATTTGCAATTAATCCAGAAAAAAGTGGCACGCTATGTAAAATAGGTTGCCAACCCCTGAAGTACATTACTACCTACACCTGTTTAAGATGGTTAAATATATAGTATATCTTCAAAACAAAGAATTGGCCTTGACACTTCACCATTACCATTTATATTTTTATATTTTTTTCCCAAATGCTGGTCACATTCATCTAATAAGCAATTAATTCTCCTGGACTCTTGAGACAGATGTACATTGAACTTGTCATATTCCAGCATATTTCAGTGTAATCTAATATAATTTAATTCAAAACTTGGACTATTTTTTACACACTGGGTAACAGTGACCTCCATTTGGCAAACTACACTTTGGAGTCCTATTTCACAAAGTGTTATAAACATATATTCAGCTTTACATATCAGAGCAGGTAAACAAAAAATAAACTCTCCCATGAAACACCTCATGATGAAACCATTTCTGAATAAACAAAATTCAAGTATCATTCCACATTTGTCATAAATGATCAAAATTGCCATAATCACACACATTCCCATTTGTCAAAATACATTAAACTAGTTACACAAAGTTAAAATCAACAGTGTAATTTTCCCCAGTTTGACTACTGTTTTGCACTGAAGGTTTATCTGTTTTAAAATTGACAAAAGCAAACCTGGGTGACATACAACTCCTGATAACTATTTTAATAATTTTGTGCTATACAGCCAGAACTGCTCTGATGTTAAGACCAATACATACAGGTACATAACATCTCAATATCACTCACATCGCATCATGCTAGAACTACTTTGTAAAAAAAAAATATTCAACCTATCACTTGGATCAAACAATGAAAGAATGAAACTTGTCTGTTATAACTCAGTATCTTTAACCCTGAAAAAAAAAAACCTAATGTAATGTGCCATATTCATCCATGTCTAAGATGAACCCAAACTATAAACATCACAAATCCAGATCAGTTGTTGCACTAAGTGCTGCCAATTTCGGGGTCTATGCTTTTTGCTGTAAATCATAAGTATCACAAACAGTGTAGACCCTGATCAACTCGAATACTATAACTATATGATGTCAGATCAATGTCTAAACTGTTTATACACCAGTATGCAATTACACTCCAGCACACATGGTAAAATCTATTGTGACTATAGATATTATAAAAACAACCTTCCTCTGACTTGAATGTCCTGAATGCCCTTGAAACAAATAAATATATGTTGCAATGCCTCATGAATTTTTCAAAAATAGAGGGGATGGGGAGAGCAGAGGTAGAGGGTTGCAAAATGGAAGGGGTGTATGTGCTATTATGGGGAAAAGATTTATTTTAAAACTAGAGATGTGCCCAGAAGGTATGGATGTCCCAGTATGGTATAATATAGGATACAGCTTAGTTCAAGATGCAAACTGGCTAACTGCTTACCCAAGCAGGGGCCATAATTCAAACTGACCAGTAAAACATTATGATTAAATTGGTTTAGGTCTCCTTTAAATTAGCCTCACTTACAATTTGATTTTTATCCATTAAGGCACACACCCCACCCACCCCACCTCACCCCCAACCCCACCCCGTTTAAGGCCTTCAGATGGTATAGAGTGGCAATAAAATGTGTGATTTATGGCACTGACAAACAGTCAAACTGATGGATGGACACTATATAACCTACAATTAAAGTATGGTAGGGCATTGCAAATAGTTTCCAAAATTTTCGGAATGCTGAGAATTGGATTTTTATTGCCAGATAAGGATTACCATCAGAGAATTACACAATGAATTTTCATATATGACTCAGTTAATAAAATACATATCCATTGAGCACTGTTCTGTTTTAATATCCCACAAACTCATCTTTTCCCATCAAGGATAAATATAGGCTCTGAGGTCAATCTCATGAAGTTACATTGCTGAATTTGTCTTTCTAGGCCATGGGAATATATATGCAATAAAATGTTGGGGATTTCAAAAGTTTCGGAGTTGTGACCCAGGGATTCCATACGCAACCCCTAATTCACACTGTGGTAATGGATCATAATTCTAACACTATTCTGAACATCTTACAGGCCATCCTCAATAACATCCAAAGATTTCTAAATCTCGGTCTCAAAAAGGTGAAGGAACTGCTACATGAAATTATGCATGCATGCAGATCTGGAAGGATTTAAAAGCACTGGAAAATGAAGATTCCATTTTCTCTAACTTTAGTGTACTTCCGCATAAGTGTACAAACAACTATAACTGACAAGAACCCCTTTATGAAGACATCTACTGTAAGAAATTCCTCTTTAAGGAAAACACTTGCTGAAAACACTCTTGTTATACAAACACCTTCAGAATGAAGAGCTCTTTTAAGATGGCATAGAAGAACACACTTCTGTCCCAAGTCTACCGACGCTTGCTCAAACCTAATAAAAAAATATACTAAGACGTTATACAGAGACATTTGAAAAGGCACCTTTGTATAAATTACCAAGACATCACTTAAAATAGACAGCTTTCAAAAGAGAGACTATTACACATAATACAACTATTTAAAATATACTGAAAGACAGAAAATGTATATTCTTTACAAAGTTTCTTAAGAACAAACTGTGTAGGAGACACCTTTTAAATGAGATACCTCTTTCATCTTTGAACACCTGCTTATGATTATAACTGCTGTAAGTTGCCTGTTTTTGAAAGACAACTGAAGAAAATAAAAATAAAAATTAAACAACAAAATCTATTTTAGAACTGAAAATTTAGAGGTGGCCTGCCCCTCCCCTTCATTTGAAAAAGAAAATTGAATATTGGAGACTTGATGAAGTAATAAAAGTAGGGTTTGAGTATGTTTACTGCAAACCTCAAATTTAAAAATCCAAGATAAAATATCCATAATTACATGAACTATTTTGATTTTTGATCACAAATTTTTAGAAATTATAGCAAATCCAACAATCTCACATTTTAGAACAGACCCTGTAACTAGGCAACTGTATCAAGAAGATACCAATTAAAATAGTGTTAATAAGACACTTGATGAGGACAAAAGATTCTATGCTAATTAATGTTACAAACATGAAGGCTGAAGATTTTCCTATGGCTGATGATGTTTACAAGAGCTCAAATGTATACACATATACTTACACTGTGATATCAATTAGACCACTGAGATAAAAAAAATGTTCTCCTTTACAATGCCATGAATTAAGCAATTATCCCAAAAATATATTCATCTCCTTTCATGCATCAAATCTGTAGAAACATTTCTATACAACGGTGATACTATTCATTTCTGAACAACAATATAATCCAATACCCTAAGTCCATTGCACATTCCAATAAATCCTCCACACAACTTGTCTTGTTGAGTGAGCATGGAGTAATGTAATGAGAGACACGTACTACTGCCCATAAAACACTAAATATTGGTACCTGCCTCCATAAGGCATATCAAATCAATTGAACACATCTACCTGAATACAAGATAGAACTCTAAATAGGCTATGGGTATAAAGGACAGCTATTCAATGGTTTTCAATAATAGATCTGAAATTCTGCCTGCAGCAGTGAGACTATTCTTTTGAGATCAATAAACATATTCATGCAGGGCAGTGTATTGTGTCAGGAGGCAGAAAAACATGTCCTCAATATATGTAGTATATGCATGGATATCTATATACAGGGTTGAATGGCACATTTACATGTGTAATGGCACATTTTCATGTATATCTTTATACAGGGTTTATTGGCACATTTACATGTGTAATGGCACATTTGCATGTATATCTATATATAGGGTTTA